>SEYY01000984.1:52548-107548 GCA_009176605.1 Armadillidium nasatum
TACTCTCAAACATTCGTACCTTTATTTCCTTTGATATTCTTCCTTTCTTCCAAACTTCTCTCAGTCCCCCATCACTTTCATTCCCTCCGTCACTCTATTCTTTATTTCCCCATCCATCCCTCCTTTCCCCTCCACTAACATTCCCAGATATTTAAACTCTTCTACTTCCTCAAATTTCTCTCCCCCACCTCGACACCCTCCCATTCCTCCCCTCTTGCTGCCTCATCCCTGCCCCCGATCCTCATCACTTTACTCTTTGTCGAGTTTACCCTTAATCCCTTCGATGCACATTCCCTAACAAACTCCTTCACCAACATTCTCAGCTTCTCCCCAGATTCTGCAACTAACACCGCATCATCCGCAAACAACAAGACACTTACCTCCCATTCTCCCTCTCCACTTCTCAACCTAATACCCTTCCCTTCCCTTCCATCCCCCTCACAACACCATCCATTAACACATTTAACAACCACGGAGACATAACACACCCCTGCCTCAGTCCGACTCCCATTTTAAACCATTCAGTCAGTTCCCTCTTCACCCTCACCCTCGCTCTACAGTTCTCATAAAATGATTTAATTGCATTCAAAAATCTACCTCTCACTCCTCCCTAACTTAGAACCTCAAACAGTTTCCTCCTACAGACTCTATCATACGCCTTAATATTATTATTATTAATATTATTATTATTATTATTATTTTTTATTATTATTATTATATTATTATATTTTATATATTATATATATATATATATATATATATATATAATATATATATATATATATATAATATATATATATATATATATATATAATATAATATTATATATATTATTATATTATTAATTATTTAAATAAATTTGTTGATATATATATATATATATATATATATATATATATATATATATATATTATATATATATATATTATATATATATATATATATATATATATATTATATATATATATATATATATAGGAAAATTCTGTATTGAGAGAGCAATTAGCAGTACTGAAGGAGAGAGAGAACAATTTTAGATCATTTGAAGATGAATTAGCCTCAGTGGACGACACGTCTTCAAGCAGAATTTGTAAGAAGGTAAGATTTGTTTATTCGTTTGTGTTTGTACTTGCAATTCTCACGCTTGACGTGAGTAACGTGGTATTTTTTTATTATTTGTGTCCTTCGGTACTGTCACGATGTTGTTTTAACTCTTAGTTTTTAATTTTCACTTTTAGAAGATAAGTCTCTCTCTCTCTCTCTCTCTCTCTCTCTCTCTCTCTCTCTCTCTCTCTCTCTCTCTCTCTCTCTCTCTCTCTCTTTCTTTCTTTCTTCTCTCTTCTTTCTTTCTCTCTCTCTTTCTTTCTTTCTCTCTTTCTTTCTCTCTCTCTCTCTTTCTTTCTCTCTCTTTCTTTATCTCTCTCTCTCTTTCTTTCTTTCTCCCTCTCTTTCTCTCTCCTCTCTCTTTCTTTCTTTCTCCCTCTCTTTCTCTCTCTCTCTATATATTATATAATATATATATATATATATATATAATATATATATATATATATATATATATATATATATATATATATATATATATTATATAATATATATATATATATATATATATATATATTATAATGCAAATTTTGCAATCTTTATGAATCTTTGGACAAGTCACGATCTCGGACCTTTTATTTAAACTTTCACAAAGCTTTATTGAATAATAATAATAATAAAATAATAATAATAATAATAATAATAATAATAATAATAATAATAATCTATTCTTATTATTTTTAAAATTTGTAAATAAAAATTGTTCTCTGAAAACAAATGTCAAATTTTCCTTTATACCCTATTTATACCCCATCCCCGCCGACAACATATCGACTTTTCCGGTGTTTCAGATTCCCACTCTCTCCCCCTTCCCTTCCCCTCCCTCTCCCCTCCACCCTCCCATCTATACTGATAAATTGTCATATCTTTTATCATAACCTTCTCCTTCCTCCCATCTATACTGATAAATTGTCATCTTTTATCATATCCTTCAGGTCACTGTCATACTCAGATTATATGATTCATAAGCAAATGCTACTACTAGTAATTATTATTATTACTATTACTATTATTATTATTATTATTATTATTATTATTATTATTATTATTATTATTATTTTACTTTAGTGTATGGGACTTGCTGATGATACTGGCAGTAGCATAACAATGCAAGATTTCACTGATGATCTTGAAGATATGGACAGTTCATATGATCCTGTTCGTGGTGATTGTGCCCTTGTCAATTTGAAAAATGGTGGATATGCATTAGGAAGTCAGGTAGGTTTTTAATATATATATATATATATATATATATATATATATATATATATAATATATATTAATATATATATATATATATATATATATATATATATATATATATACAGTGGAACTCCATTATTCGTCCCCTCCAGTATTCGTCTTTTCCGATATTCGCCCTGTAATTTTTTTTCCGATATTCGTCGAAAAATCAATATTCGTCCTACCTACGAAAGCCTATAACCTTAAAAATAAAAACTCTTAATAACAATCATTGTTTTTCTCATCCAAAAGGTAAATTCTTTTTAAAATTTTATTTGTGTTTAGCATTTATGTAGGCCTACACAGTGCGTATTACGTATTATTTATGGCAGTACGCTGTTTAATATGTACTGTAGTTAAATTGTACAGTGTTTGAAATGATTTCGGAGATCGATTCTAGATTGAAATTTTTTTTTTTTGTTAAAGAATAGATAGGCAAAATTCGAGGCTGGGAACGAATTAATCCATTTTTAGTTAATTCCTATGGGAAAAAATTATTCGATATTCGTCTTTTTCGATATTCGTCATCCCCTCAGGAACGGATTAATGACGAATATTGGAGTTCCACTGTATATATATAATCCTAATGCAAAGTCCTAAAATAATATCATTGCATCTTTTGTCCACCTCCTCTGTAAAGTCGATGGACACTCTTGATGAACCTGGATTCGTCATCGAACTGCCGGGGTGCTGGGACTCACGGTCTGATTTTATCATTTCTTTACTACTCAGTTTTTATTTAAATTCAATTTAATTGAAAGCACCCCCCTACCCCTACCCTAATAAACCTCACCTCTCTTCACCTACTCATAGCCGAACTCGGATGACATAAATCTCCAACAACAAACCCCACTCTGTTTCTATTTTTGTTTTTATGTCAAAAATTTTCACCCAAAGGTGGTTATTGGGTTTATATGAGCAACGATATTGTCTGTTTTCGTTTGCTGGCTTGGTGTGTTCCAAATTTTATACTCTATGACTTAGGTTCTCTTGACAATATATTACTAATTCATCTTCGTTGTTTATTTATTTCCTAATTCATCGACTACACTAAATTTGTCGAATAGTTTACAGTTTCTATTCTTCTTACTCTGAAATTATCATTTTGAATGACTTCAATGTTCTCCACAAGGAAAAACTTTACCCTATTTCTCAAAAAACAGCTGGTGAACTGTTCTTCTCTTTCTTTATCCATTGCAACCTCGAGCAATTATATAGCGTAACTCTCCAACCGTATTTCGTATAGTCTTGAAGATGAACTCAACGTGTTAGACTTTTTTTTTAACTTCAGAAGTTTCTCCTTATACTGTTACCACCTTCTCACCCCTGAATCTTGCTCTATCTCTTAAAGTCTTTCGCATGAATGGTTCATATTTTTTGCTAGATGTTTTATCATCTTAATACCGCAACCTTCCTGCTGGAAGCATATTTTCATTTAACCTTTTTCAAAATATGGTACCTTCCCAACACTAACTATTGTCCTTTACCACTCTAACCTCAGTCGTTTCCAAAGTTTTCGAATCTATCCTTAACAGGAAGACCTTAAAATATGTTTATTAACTCTTCCAATATTTCTTAAATCATCTTCAAGGTTTGTGTAAGGAAAGTTCGACTGGAGATTGTTTAATTCTCCGTTATATTTGTCTTTTATGTCCTAACGACATTTAATGAATATTATGCGAGTTCTCAAGATAAGTCGAAAGTTTTTGATACAGTTTGGTTCAAAGCTATGATTTAAAACTTTACTTTCATCTTCTATCATAAATATCGAAAGTCGTTCTGGTGGCTTACTTGATTGTTTTGATCAAATTAAAAAAAAAAATATGGTTATACTGATATCATCCTTATTTTCGCACTTATACCTAATGACTGGAAGCTATGTTCTGTGGAACACTTTATCATCATCTATTTTTCCTCCTTCATTTAATCTTCCACTCTTCAAGGCTTCCATCCTTGCCCACCTGAAGGATGTGCTTTGGGTGAGTGTTTGAGTGAGTTTTCTTCCTATGTGTGTGCCCTCTCCTTGAAAAGGGCTCTGCCCGTGAGTGGTGGCGATCTATAAAAAAAAAATAATAATAATAATATACAAAAGAGAGATACGTCGAAAATTTTTGATACAGTTTGGTACAAAGCTAAGATTTCAAACTTTACTTTCAAGCATCTATCATTCTCTATCCGAAACGATATCTCTGATTTTCTTTCCGGTTTTTTTTTTTTAAATTACATTTTCTTCATAGTATTTTTTGTATCATTTTCTTATGTATCAACTTTATGCTGATTATCCAAACTTCCATTAGAACATAGAAATTATAGTTTTTATTATTTCATCCATCTATTCGAGGTAAATTTTCCCCCTCTTAGGTTTCCTTTGAATATCCAACTCAAACTTTCCTCTTGATCTTTCTTGTAAGGATCACAGTATCTTTCAAAAAACATGCCCTAAGAGAATGGATGCTCTGAATAACACCCAGCCCCCATGTATCGCAACATGTCGGCCTATAATTAGAGACTGGTGGCTTTCATGTATGGGAGTCTGGCCTTCTTTTGCTAGATCAGATGATATATATATATATATATATATATATATATATATATAATATATATATATATATATATATATATATATATATATATATATAATATATATATATATATATATATATATATATATATATATATATATATATATATATATATATATATATATATATATATATATATATATATATATATATATATATATATATATATATATATATATATATATATATATATATATATTTTGTTTAGGAATCACTGGCCTCTGTAGGACAAGTTGTTAGCTGTATGATTTCCAACGAGTCCTCACCACGAACTAACGGAAGCGAAGCTCCAAATTCCCTTCTCTCAGAATTGGACACTCAGTACAGAATACTTATTGAAAAATATGAAGCCTTACTTGAAACGAGAGAAAAGCATGAACTTCGTGAATCAATTCTGATTAAGGCACCACCTTCCCAAACTATAGTCGATTCTGGGGTTGATGAAATGTCTGGTCCCATGAGTATAGTAACTACAAATTTAGTACCGAATGAACAGCAACGCAATGTTTCGGTACTATGTCAAAGGTGTGCAACATGTTCGTGTGATTTAAAACTGACAACTTCTCGACCGAAAAGTAATATGGAAGAACATTCTGAAGTTGAGACCTCCTCTTCTGGTTTCTCAGAAGGGGAAACACGACTTTGCAGTAAAACGACACAAACCGATATCGATATACTTTTTTATCAAAAAGAATTTGAAGATGCCATAACTCCAACTCCTCTCGGTAACAATGGCAAAACTTGGAATATTCATACTCCCATGAATCCATGTGAAAGTAGATTCCAAACTGCCCCAGTGTATAGGAAAATATTCCACGAAATATTTGAAGTTTTGAAGAAAGATGTTGACAAAGAAAATGAAGATGTAAACGAGATTGAAAATGGGGATATTTTTGATTCTGACAATGGTTCCAAAGAGAAAGCATCTGAAAATGCAAACAAAAATTCTTTGGATATGAAAGATGAAAATGAAGAAAATAAAAACCCCAACGTCAAAAATATAAACAAAAAAAGAAAAGAAGTAAAATCTGAAAGTTTTGTAAGAGAAACCAAGCAATTAAAAGATTCGAAAGTGCCTAGACCAGATTTCTTAGATCTCGATTCTTCTTCAAGATGCTCTAGTAGAAGTCGTAGAAAGAAAAGGCATCAGAAGCATCGTCAGACAATAAACTCAGAAAGTAATGATACTCAAGAAAATGCAGAAGTTGTTTCATCCAAAAATATTTGCAATGAAGATAAAATTGAGACTCCTAAACCACCTGAGCCTCCAGCACCAGTTAACACCCCAACCTTTGTGAATTCTTTGCCCAACGTTACTTCTGCTATAAATGAAGATGAATATGATGAATCTCAAGGTCCAATAAGTAATACAGTTGAAAAACAGCGGTGTGTCCACAAACGCCGTAAGCAGAAGCGCTCAAATAAATCTCAGTCTTCTCAGAGTAAAATAGTTTCCCAAAAGAACAAAACAATAACCAATTCAAGGTATCAAACAACCTCTTGGTTTACTGGTGGATCAGTTTCAGCGCCACAAAATCTCCCATCTGTTCAAGTCGCCAAGTTAATAAAATTTGAAAGAACATATGCAGAGGTTTTAAAATCTAGAAGAGCATAAATCTATCAAAAGAGATTATAAATAAATATAAAAAAAATTGTAAAATATATATGTATGTACGGAAAAAAAAGATGCCAAATAGTATTACAAATAAATCTTAGATTGCCATTTAATGTATATTTTTCTTTGTTTTTGTTGACACCTTTTTTAGGTTTGGTTTGTATATTTTGTATATATACGAATGTACATTTTTTTTTATTACTATCTTCGCTACTTTTTATTTACTACTACTTTTCTTCAATGGCCAGTGTAAATTTGGTGTGCCATTTTGGCCCCTTGTTACTCCTGTCTTTTCCAGATTTTGGTTTTAAATTTTTATTTTTTTGCACACTGCTTTTTATTTTAGTTTGGGAAGGTTAGCCAATTTTGCTTTTAAATACCTATACCTGTTTTTTTTGTCATTAGGAAGGATTATTATTACTATTATTTATTTGTTACAATAGTGCATATATATTATCATACAGATGTTGAATGACACAAATGAATTTCACATAACAAGCATTCTAAATGTTTAAAACAATGTCTTGAATTTATAATTATAATTTAAAACCAAAATGTGGGTTCTGTAAATTTTTCAAAATGTTGCAAAATTGACAAATAAAAGATATTATGAACTTTTTTTTTTATATCCTTTTATTAATATTTGAATTCTTTTATTTCCATTTAAAATTTATGTATTAATTTCTCCATTCAAGTGTCGTGTATTCAGTATCCGCGTTTTTTACTTGGGTACATTGAATTTTATCTTATAAACGGTGAAATAAAACTATACCTAGATGGTGTTACTCGTTCATGATTTTTTTTTTTTATTATTATTATTTTTTTTTTCTAGAAAATGTACTTCTAAGATGACAATTGTTCATTTTTCAGCTATACTCCCCATGTGCAAATAAACGTTTTATTCTTGTTGGTGCAAGAGAGAATAAGCTCGAATGATAGGAAAGTGTCCTTACTGATTTTTCTGGCGTTATACCGACAATTACTCTTAAAGAAACTGCACCAAAGAAATTCTCCCATAGAACATTTCCCGGAAAATGAAATATGAAACATTGAAATTACTTTCAAATAGAAATTTAAATAAGAAAATAATGCACATAAAGAAGTATTTTCTGTCATGTGTCTCATTTCTCTATATGTAAAAAAAAAATAAAATAAAAAAAAATAAAATTACTAATGAGTAATCAGGTCCATACAATGCAGCATATAGCCACGCACATACTCACTCCGACTAATTGTCTCATGGAATATAAGCATCGCACAAATTTTGAAAGTGAATGGTAGCTTTAATAGCAGACTTGAAGAGTTAAAGCAAAGTGCTTTGGAGTATTTTATTTATTATTTTTCTACTACTGTGCATTCAGTGGAGATAAACCGAAGGAAGCCCAACAAAACTCGAGCATAACGTAAATATCCAATGTGAAATCGCTAATGTAGCTTTAAAGTGATGAAATTTCAATACAGCATAAAATATAAATAATGACAATGAATTCCACATAACAGATGTGACTGAAAAGAAGGAAGTATCATATGGAACAATTAAGTTTACTTGTTTTTCGAGAATATAGTATATTACAGTTGTGGAATGCGAGTGATTCTTTTCTTCTCCAACTCCGTGTAGCAAAAATATACAGTCAAAAGTGTAAGAAAGTAAAAACAGTTTACAAATCTTTTAGTAGCGGATTAGACTCAATTCAAATGATGAGTGGAACTAGCCACTCTAGATGCGAGAGTGGTACTACATGGAATGACGGATAAGACCTTTATACAATTTCTTTTCTTAAGTTACCTTAGAATCCATTGATATGAGATTTCCCAGACAATTTATTATTTATATTGAGCCCAAGGGGTTTATTTTGTTCATAAGTGAAACTGTAGAGTCGTCGAAAGGAAGAAAAGTTGTGTTTTTTGAGAGAGAAGATATATATATATTATATATATATATATATATATATATATATATATATATATATATATATATATATATATATATATATATATATATATATATATATATATATATATATATATATATATATATATATATAAAAGCATTTTAAAGAGATTAGAATATAGCAGGGTTGAGATGACTCTATTAGGAAATCCTATCTGGGCCAGCAAGAATAGAATCGGAAAGATAGATTCGAGAGGCAACTCTAGACTTGAAATGTTTGAAGAATGATTCATGTAGTTTGCATAAAAATGAATACTTGGAAGATTAGTTGAAAGGTTGTTAATAAAAAGTATATTGTAAGATATGAAAAAATAGCCGAGAAACAAGACTATTGACAAGAAAGGAAAAAGTCGCACCATCAACATCTGCTCTGAACAGATTTGAGAAAATGCTAAACAAGATAAGCAGAGTAGAGGAAGAAACCCGTAAAATGACAGTGTTTATAATGTAGAAACCCAACAATCTACGAAATATGCAAGCAGTTTAAACCCGTATAGCCAGAAAGCTTGATAATAATTCGCTAAATCAGATTCATTTTTTACCGTAGAATAAAACGGAATATAAATTTACCATGTGGTAAGTTCTTTTAAGCATTGAAAAAACTTGCAAAAAAATGAGAAGATATCTTGTTCTACTTGATCGAAGTAGGACGAATTGGGTTGCTTGTTAATTATGAGCATTTTAATCAACCTTTCCAACTGAAAAATCTTTCAGCACTCACAACAGGTTACAATTTGAACAAAGATCGGCTAGGTGATTCAGTAAGTGACTCAGAATTGCCAACTGCCATAACAAAGTTGACTTTAAGTGAAATCTTTGCAGTATATTGAAGTATATAATTCCTTTTCTAAAAGGAACGCATTTCAGACACATCGCATTCTAGATGTAAATTTATAGGTTCTTAATGACCAGCACTTTTATCTCACCATATAAAAAATTAAGCCAAATACTTTTGAAAAGGGTATATACTCGCTCTTATCACATTGGAATAAATTTTTAAACCTTTACTAAAAAAGAAAATGAGAAGTTTGTTTATTCCGTTTAAGTTTAACATTCAAAAACACAGTCACTTCATATTTTTTGTACAAGTACGTCCCTACTTACAGATAATCCTCACACAACTATTAATTCATAAAATATTTCAAGGAGGTATGTCACAGTGTTAATTTTGTTTTCAGCTAAAAAATACTTTTGTCTTAAAAAACAGGACATAAAATATAAAATTTGGAATGTTTATTTAAACTGAAATATTTTAACAAAACTTTACTTGCGCACACAGGTTACATAAACTGTTTGTATTTAAAACTTTTGGGAACTTTATTAATGACAAATCTTCCATCAAAACTAATAGAGGCAAAAGTCCAAAAATCGGCAGAAGACCATTCAGCGGCGTAAACCGACTCTTCGTGATCTTCGTAAGTGTGAAGAATGCCATCTTCAATAGCGCTGAAAAATCAAAACAAATATAAGTAAACTTTAATTTATTTCCTTCAAAACTCTATCAAATGCAGTCAGAGCTTAAGGGAGTTCAACAGGATTTGAAATATTTATAGAAAACGATGTAAAATGAACAGTATTAGTGAGAAACTTATGTAAAGCAAAGAGTGTTGGCAAATTTTTTTTCCTTTTTTAGGATTGAAAAACACTACTAGCAACATGGAACATCAACAAAGTTCAGTTAAATATTTAATTGTGTGGATACTTGTTATCAGCAAAATTCAAAGACATTTTTATTCTTAATAGAGAAATATTTTAAAATTAATTTAAATAGTCGATCAATTTAATGACTACCATATAAAAGGGAAAGGTTGCGCACTACTGGATTAGAATATTATTAAACACCAGAAGAAAAACATAAATTCAAATTTTAGGAAAACAAAATAATAATAATTATAAAGTAACCTAATAATGCACAAAAAAAAAAAAAAACTTATAGAAAATAAAAATTAAAAAAAATTCTTAAAATAGGAAACAAAATAACATTAGTATATTATAGAATAAAAACGCTAACCAATTATTTTTCTCTTTTATTTCATCTTCATCTTCCTGTGCAGAACCAATTGGTTGAGACGCAACTGACGGAAAATTGCTCAAAATCACTCTCTGATCGCTAGAACAGCTCAAAACTAACTGATCATAAGAAGCGTTAAATCGAACACTCCAAACCCTAAAGTTTTGAAATAAAAATTATTTGTAATATATATAATTTAATCAATATATATATATATATATATATATATATATATAATATATATATATATATATATATATATATATATATATATATATATATATATATATATATATATATATATATATATATATATATATATATATATATATATATATATATATATATATATATATATATATATATATATATATATATATATATATATATATATATATATATATATATATATATATATAGGGCCACACTGCCTTTAGGAAATCCGCGACGGCAGCCGGCCGTGTCCAAAGGTCTCTCAGAGAGGTGATGTAATGGAGGGATCTGTGTTTTATAAGGGAGGGGCATCTCAGAAGGAGATGTTCTGTTGTGTCTGGTTCTTGCATACGTCTTTGACATATTGGGGATAGTGTGTTTTGTATATTGAATCTATGTTTGTAAGCTTGTAGGAAATTTGGGTTTTGCGTGGTAATGTGTTTTGTGTATTTGCTATGTCGGGGGGTTGTTCGTTGAGAAGAATGATTTGGTTGGCGGGTGTTGAGATAATTTTGTGTTATGATGGTGTGTATGTGTTTGATTAGTGGTGTGTTGTTTGCAGTAGGTGGAATGGTTCTGAATATGTTACTGTAGTATGGGGCAGGGGATGATGAAGGTAATTTTAGACGGTGTCTTGTGTGGTCTTGTAGGGTATAGTGACAGGGGTGTGATATGTCTAGGGTGTTTGTGTACAATTGGGTTCCTATCATGTCAAGGTGAATACGGATCGGGAGTATTTTTGTTTCTTCGTGTAAATGCTGAATTGGAGTGGTTCTAGTGCAACCTGTGATAATTCGAAGAGCGGTATTTTGTTTTTTTTGTAACTTCTCTATGTTTGAGGGTGAGGTGGCAGGGTACCAGGCTGGAGATGCGTAATTAAGTGTAGGTCTGATGAACTGTTTGTATGCTATGGTGAGGGTGGTTAGTTCGTTACTGAAATTATGTGACAGTGTTCGAATGATGTTTAATTTCCTGTTTGCAGTGTTGGTTATGTTTTCAATGTGTTTTGAGAAGGTGAAGAGTGTCATATGTGGGGCCTAGGATCTTTGGAAATTTGTTTAAAGGAATGAGGGTATTATTTAGTTTTACTTGGGGGTGGAGGGAAGATTGGTGTCTGTCGGTAGTAATAAGAGTAATTGAGGATTTTTCGGGGGAAGCTGTCATTCTGTTTGATTTTAGCCAAGTTTCAGTTGTTGGATGGATGATTGAGTGAGTGTGGTGGCTGTTGGTATGGAGGGGTTTTGTATTGTGATTGATATGTCGTCGGCGTATGTTATTTGTTTTATATTAGTTTTATGTCTGGTGTTTGTGGGGTGGGTAGGTCTGCTGTGTACAGGTTAAATAATAGAGGGGATAGGATGGCTCCCTGTGGGACTCCATTTCTTAAGTTTTACTGTTTTTGAAAGATGGTTTTTGTTGGAGACTTGAGCTGTACGATCGGAGAGGAAGTTGGAAATTCATTTTTTATAATTGTTGGGTATGGGTGAATGTAGGATTTTTTGTATGAAGTTATGTTTAGGGACTGTATCAAATGCTTTGTTGATGTCGATGGCAATGAGTATGGTCCTGTGGGATGGTTTTTTTGTTCAGGCCATTTATTATGTTTTGCGAGATAGTGGTGAGGGCCGTGGTGGTTGAGTGGGATTTCCATATATATATATATATATATATATATATATATATATATATATATATATATATATATATATATATATATATATATATTATATATATATATATATATATATATATATATATATATATATATATATATATATATATATAATATATATATATATATTCACAACCTTTCCCACAAACGTAGGGTGTTGACTACCTCAAGTCAACACCGTTACCAACACTCATCCCTTACCTGGACTAAATGTATCAAGTAAAGATCAACTGCATTACACAACTGAGCAGCTGAAATTACACCAGATATATTGGAATAAATGTTCCGGAGGAAATGGAACAATTTTGAGGGCTGTGCCTAGATGTGCAGGGTGGATAAAATGAAACATACTGATTTGGTGTCTTTATACAACGTACGTTTATGTACTATTGATTTATTTTCAGGTAAGTGTTTGTGGAATACTTTACATTATGTGGGGGCCAATGTTTTTTTTCTAGGTAAGGGTTCCTTTTTTTTAGAGAAGTTTATTTTATTTGTTTTTATTTTTTTAGGATTACAGACCAATTTAAGAATTAGGTTTTTGACTTTGATATAGTTAAGTAATCTCCGTATAAGTTAATTTAAGGTACAGAATAATAAATAGAAGAAGCAAAAGAAAAGAAGAAAATCGGATCGAATAAAGTGACTTATTTAAAGGAAGAAATTTTCATTAAAAGAATAAGGAAAATCAACTTTCAGTAACACTAATAATCTATCCTTTTCTTTTTTCTATCTTTTTTCATCTTGAAAGTTGATTTGTTTCAAGTTGATCTTCGCTGTGTTAAAGGTTAGTACTTGATTTGTTTTTAAGATAGATTTTTAATTCAACTATAGTATTTTAACTGTTTTGGGCATAAAATGTATAGTGACTTTCAAATTACCATATATATATATATATATATATATATATATATATATATATATATATATATATATATATATATATATATATATATATATATATATATATATATATATATATATATATATATATATATTCCTACCAATGAGAATGATCAAATCTTGTCAAAAGAGGTTTGCTGCTATTACGAATATCCCAAAATTTGACAGCCCCATCGTCTCCACATGAAGCCAAGTAATACTGCTTGTTTTGATTAAAATCAAGGTCCCTAAAAATAAACAAAAGGGAAGATAATAGGTAACAGTAATAGTAATAATAATAATTTATACATGTATATTTATTTGAGAAGTTGTACAAGCGCCTTCACTGTTCACTGGGAAGCAGTAATATTGGGCTCGGGGTTAACAACATGGACGACACCTAGACAAAAAGAAAGAACGGACATTTACAGTGCAAATTGTGCACGTCAGGTTTGAATCATCTTCGAAATGATTAGAATTTCGATAAGATGTAAAGAAAGACTATCCCCTTAGGGTATAGAACTTAAGTAAGGGAAGTATCTCCATCTGCAAATCGTCAAATCGGAACATTTAACCAGAATGTGATGAACCGAGAGCGAATTATTAGAAGGGCAAAATCAACAGATTGAGGATATTCTCCGGTGACATGAGGTAGCCATGGTGAGGTCTTTATGACCTGTAAAGGAGAATTAAGGACACCTCCCTGAAGCGACTGTGGCAGCAAGAAAATGACCAGGGGCGAACGAAGGTCATAACACTCAGTGCTTAGCTCCTCAAACATCCTCCCTCCAGTAGAAAATAATAATAATAATAATAATAATAATAATAACAACAATAGCAATAATAATAATTACAGAATATGCAACAAACTATTAATTAGTAAACAAAATACTTATTATTCCAAGCTTGCAATGAAGTCAAAAAGTTTGTTAAACATGACCAAATTGTTCAGACGCAACAACTGTGAAAGTTTTCATGGTAAGGTATAAATAGATACGTTTTCTTGGTTCACCTAGTAAAAGGATATTGCAAAATCCCTATTATTACAATGACGAAATGATATACTTTGTATTTACTGTCGTATCCAGAACCTAATTTGTAGGATGAGGAAAAAAGGGATGTGTCATACACAAATTTTATTTAAACTTACCGTACGATGGGAGAATGTGTATTTTCTATCATCCAAACTTGTTTCATCGATCGCACATCAAAACTCACGATATTGCTGCCAAATGTGCAAGCTACTTGAGTAGCATTCTGATGGGGACACCAACGAACTGCTCCCAAATGAACCGAACCTCTACCTTCTACAGAACACTGTCCTTTTACCTATATTCTAAGTAAAATGTTAGTATCAAACTATCATAAAATGATGCAATATAATTTAATGAATAAGAAAAATATTTCAGTTTCTTGAAATTTTGAAATACAAAAACTATTTCATTTACATATATACAATTTCATTTATATATATATATATATATATATATATATATATATATATATATATATATATATATATATATATATATATATATATATATATATATATATATATATATATATACACACACACACAATTCTGGCATACGTTCTGAGGGCTAACTCTGAAATACCTTTGCATTTTGTCCAGCACATTCCACGTCCCACAATACGAGTCTATTGTCAACCAAAGTAACCATTTGAGAATCATCATCTAGAGCCCAAGACAATGAATGAATTTTGAACTCTTTTTCAGACTTATTCACATCAAGAAGATCACAAACTTTTTTCAGGGGTGTTACACTTTAAATAATAATAATAAATGTTGTGATACACTTTAAATAATAATAATAAATGTATTTTGTTAAAAATGACAAAATGAACTAGTAATGAACATCACATCTTTGGTCAATTCCACAAATAAAGGTCAGGTTTTCATATTTTAAATACGTTACACTGTATTAGTTAATTATATATATATATATATATATATATATATATATATATATATATATATATATATATATATATATATATATATATATATATATATATATATATATATATATATATATATATATATATATATATATATATATATATATACAGGGCTAGGCAAACTGGACAGTTGCTCATAATATTAATATATATATATATATATATATATATATATATATATATATATATATATATATATATATATATATATATATATATATATATATATATATATATATATATATATATATATATATATATATATATATATATATATATATATATATTATATATATATATTATATATATATATATAATATATAATATATTATATATATATATATATATATATATATATATATATATATATATATATATATATATATATATATATATATATATATATATATATATATATATATATATATATATATATATATATATATATATATATATATATATATATATATATATATATATATATATATATATATATATATATATATATATATATATATATATATATATATATATATATATATATATATATATATATATATATATATATATATATATATATATATATATATATATATATATATATATATCAGCACATTACTTTGTGGTATATCCTTTGCTAGAAGATTCTAAGGGCATCTGCCAAACTGAGGAACCACATTCAGTATGATAGTCTTGCGCTATATATATATATATATATATATATATATATATATATATATATATATATATATATATATATATATATATATATATATATATATATATATATATATATATATATATACAATAACTCTGGGTATCAAATCAAAATGTAAATTAAAATATATTTGATTCACTGAACAATGAAATAATTAAAAAGAAATCCTTGAATACTATATTTATTGGTAAATTTGCTGTATTCCTTAAATTCAAAAATTTCCCTAAAACTATATGAATAAAGTTTACGTCCATGAAAATTTAATATTAATATAATAATAATAATAATAATAATAAATGAAAATAATAAATAGATAAATAATAAAGTAATAATAAAAAATATAATAATGAAAATAAACAATAATGAAAAGGTAATAATAATAAATAATAATATAAATAAAAGGTGGATAATAATAATAACAATAATAATAATCATCATCGATCCCACATATAGATCCTTGGTAGAAACTACATACATGTGAACTTTGTTTTAAAAAAAATAATAATTAAAGAAAACACTTACTATTATAATATACTGTGGCAATTAACTCCAGCGAGCGAGGCGCGCTGGCTAGACTCCATATTTCCCCAGCAGAATGCTCAAAATGTTGTTTTGATATTGCACCAGAATCATCATCAAATTCAATAAGCTGAACCTAACAGTATGACAATTTCATATTGGCATATTTAAGGAAGACAAATAGTAATAAAATTGCATACATTCAAAAAGGTGGATAAGTTACATTAAATAATTATATATATATATAAACTATGTAAATTATAAAAAATCACAAACTATTATTAAATAATAAAAATAATGATAATTATAATAATTGCGTTACTTGGTTTGCATTCTTCAAAGATTGAGTTCCAACAAGGAAGTTAATTTTTTCATTTTCTGCAGCTTGAGCAACCAATGTTCGAGCCTATTGTGATATAATTTTGTATTAGTAGTATAAAAAAAAAAAAAAAAAAAAAAAAAAAAAAAAAAAAAAAAAAAAAATAATAATAATAATAATAATAATATGTACAGTCGTGAACAGAAGTTCGTTCCTATTAGGCTGGAAATAAATATTTATATAAAATGGAAATCATGTCATAAAAGCTCTATTTTGAATAAAAAGAAAATAAAAACATTGAGAAGAGCTTAATTGAACTGTGATTGGCTGAATCTGAAATGATCCCTATTTTATATAAATATTTATTTCTAGCTTAATAGGAACGAAATTCTGTTCACGACTGTACATGCATTAAAAATTTCGGTGGACAGGTCAATATTTATGCATTTTTATATTTTTATTTAAATCAATTTGTTTATAGTTTGCAAAACTGGCAATTTTATATATCGCACCTACTGGTGACTACCATCAATTCATTATATTCTAAATCTGCAAAATATATATATATATATATATATATATATATATATATATATATATATATATATATATATATATATATATATATATATATATATATATATATATATATATATATATATATATATATATATATATATATATATATATATATATATATATATATATATATATATATATGTGTACCAAGTCTGGAACTAAGATCCAGGAACTTGAACTCAAAGTCTATTTTGCCAAATTTGGCAGAGTTCGGCAGTAAATAAAATGTAACAAATTTATTGACTTTTGTTCTTGACAGTTTTTTAATACTTACTTTTTTAATACCTTACAGTTTTTTAATACCTTCTTGATTACTTATATACATTTAACTTTCAGAGAACTGAAGGCATGTGAAACTAATTTTACTTGTGCAACAATCCTATTATACTACACATTCAGATGTACATTTGGAAGGAATATAAGATAATATACCTTTTTAAGAAAATAAAAATGTGTGAAAATTTAGAAAAGGTTCAAGCAAGAATATTTTACAAATTGGTCAAATAATTATTAAAACAAACTTGCTGTAGTATTTCTCTGATGACCAAATATAAGGCAATGCAATCAATAAAAATGTTTTAGAGTATCTTCTTGTTGAACAATTATGGAATGCCTTTGACTCGAGTTTCTTGGAAAAAGATGAATCATGGCAAATAAAGGAAATAATAAATCTAATCAATTCAATTTGTACTTATCTACATGATCAAGCGTTCTAGAAGAATCTTGAATCAGAAACTGACAAAAGACTACAAAGTTGATTTCCAAGTCTCTTCCTATAAGTTTCAATTCTTTATAATTAATACTGTATATTTAATTTAGTGTTTGAATATTTTAAGAAAAACAGGTATGCATAACAGAAGAATCTTTGCTTTGGCAGCTGCATCTATTTCATCATGCAGATCTTTTACTTTGGCAACTGGATCTATTTCATCATGCAGTGTTATTTCCGCTTGTCCTTGAATCTAAATTAAATATTTTATTTGAAATTTCATGATAATTAATTAATGAATTGTTAAACATTTTGAGAATTTTCACTTGAAATATATATTTATACCCAAAAATATTTCCTTTTATCGTTAATAAGCTTAAGATTCTAAGAAGCCCACTTTTCTACAACAGAGACCTAACAGTTAATCTAATATACTGGTTTTGTCAGCAATCAGGTATTGTGCACTAACCCTTGATAGGAAAAAAAAAAAAATAAAATCTATTCTTGAGCACACAATAATTTTTTTTTGATGTGATAAAATTCTTGTATCTGATCTTTAATCTTATTTTCAGAATGTTTTATAAGCAATAGATTTCTCCCTTAATATATGAAACATTTACATTTCAAGGTAATTATTAGTTAAAATACAATAATTATTTGTGAAGCTGTGGATTTGAATTTCTTCCTATGTATAGTTGCAAGAGAGGAATCATATGTAAATTTTGAAGACAACATTTTTTTTTTTTGTTGACTGAAACTTTAAAGTGCAGATTCCTGGTTATTTCACACTAGTGAATATAAAGCTACCAGAAATATTTAAACAGAAACCTGGAAACTTGGATCTGTAAACCAAAGTAAATACTCAACAGCATAAGATAATAAAAATATATATATGCAATATATATGTTAAAGAAGAGGATGCTATCCAAATACTACTACTACTACTACTACTACTAATAATAATAATAATCAATTAAATAGCAAATAAAGTCTCAATATATATATATATATATATATATATATATATATATATATATATATATATATATATATATATATATATATATATATATATATATATATATATATATATATATATATATACTGGAAATATTTTTACCAATTAATATGAAATATTGTAATCTAATTGACTACTGTATATACAATTTTTCATTACTCTAAAATCTTACCTGAAAATCTTCAAGCCCATAAATGACAGACAAATCCTCCATAAAGAATTCACAATCTCTCTTTATTTAATAAGGTACAGTAAGTACATATAAAAGTACTTACAAGGTTCAAGTCACTCATAAAAGTCATATGTTGATCAAACTTGGCAATTTCAGGTAGGGTTAAAATACAAAAAGTATTGCTCATTCATTCCATTTAAAAGGAAAAGAAAAATTCAATACAATTTTGTATTTATAAAATCTGAAAAGATAAAGTAAAATATTAAGAGCTGTCTACGTATTTAAATACCGGTATATAGAAATTATAAATTTATAAATATATGAAATTGAATTTTGAGTAAAATTCCTAAAATTTAAAAATGTTAAAATGTTGTCCAAACTTTGGATAGGCCTATTTCAAATTTGGTAATAATTCAATCTGGCATGATACCTCTCTATTTTTCACTATATTGAATATATGAAGTCAAAATATGTTTAAATGCATTTTACACATACTATTACTCTATGGGAAAGTAATATAAATACATAATAAAAAGATAAACACATACTATTACTCTATGGGAAAGTAATATAAATACATAATAAAAAGATAAACTATCAAAAAAAATAAAATAGCTGATATTTTTACTCCAAATGGTGAAGCAACTGTTCTTCAACTGCCATTCATTTGTACAAAAATAAGAAAAATAATTTAATACCAGGTTGCCATATTTGTCTTTCAACTGTTCATTATTTTCTGCTATTGCTGTAATTAAAAGGGTAAAGATTAAGAAGTTTTCTGACCTTTGATATATGGAAATATTGATGTATCAATGAAAATTATTTAATATTTGTATTATTAGTATTTAGCTTTCATTTCAATTAGGTTTTTTAATATTATTATTACTATTGTTATTATTATTCTAATTATTATTGTTTACTTTTCTAGCTTACTTAGTTTGATTATTATAACCTGGATGACCAATGTTATACGGGCCTAGAGAGAGTACAACATCGAGCAACAAGGATGATTTCTGGCTTTGAAAATAAGAGCTATCAAGAGAGGTTGAAGGAGTTAGGAATGTTCTCGGTTGAAAGGAGATTTCTCAGAGGGGATATGATACAAGTTTACAAAATATTTGCATCTGACAGTAATATAGAGATTGAAAAATACTTTATAGTGGACCGTGGAAGAGTAACTAGAGGACATAAGAAAATTAAAAAGAAGGCATGCCATCTTGATCTAAGAAAATACTCTTTCAGTAATAGAGTTGTTAATTTTTGGAATGACTTGCCACAAGAGATTGTTGACTGTGATTCTCTTGTCAAATTTAAAAGGAAACTAGATAGATATATGGATAGTTTAGGTATTATATAACTTGACTAAGCCGAATTGGTGGGTATATATAAATTTTTAGATCAACAGATCAACCTATGACTAAGCCTAATGGCAGTTTTTTTGTAGTGGGTGATGGTTTATTGAATATTGCATGTATAATTGGGCTTAATTTTACTTTTATCTTTGCATGAATGAACTGATAACTAAGGATGGGATAGACCTGCCACTAGTCTTTAATGCATGTATTAGTATTGTTATTGTTATCATTTGTTTGGACTGGGACAGTCTCGATAGGCCCTTGTGGCTTCTAACTGTCTCTATTTTTCTATGTATACTAGAGCTATTAGTCTCTAAACTGCTATCCAATCTTTCCTCAGTAAACACTGATGCAAAATAAGCATTGAAAATATTAACCAATTCCTTATCTGAACTAAATACTGTCCAAAGACAACTTCAAAATTCTGTCGAACCACGGTATATTTACTATGGTCAAACGTTACTTCAAAAAAATTTTACGATAGTATCGATAAATTATCGATTATATTTTTAAGGACGATATATCAATATTTTATCCCCAGTATCGAATCATCGATATTTTTTTCACTTCAAGAAATTTAAAGCAATTATCTGCCCTTCATAAAATAAAATTTAAGCAAAATTGAGTATTTTTTGGGTGAGTGAATGGTGACAAGTGGGGTTTATTAATAATTACATTTGATTTGACTTATCTTGACGCTAGACCCTTATTTATCAAAATACCTTAATACCTTACACTTATAAGCTTTTCATCAAAGTTAACTTTCTTCGAAAACAGCAAATCCCCCATAATTCTCCCATAATTCTAACGCTTGAATAACATTTAAATGATGAGATTTTTTATTAATTTCTTTTTATTAATTGTAGGTTAAATTTACTAGAATTAGGTTTATTCTTAGTAGAGCAGCCACAGATCTGCTTTAAGAGCTTTCTAGGGTTTCAGCTCCATAGAAAATCCCAACACTATATATTTATATATATATATATATATATATATATATATATATATATATATATATATATATATATATATATATATATATATATATATATATATATATATATATATATATATATATATATATTTGGATTTTTTATTTTTATTTATGCTTTAAAGTAGCTTATATTGCTTAATAATTTTTAATCCAACTAGATAAAATTAAAAATGGGTTTTCAATATTATCCACTCAATTAAGAATATCCTTTATAGAATGGCAACATTTAACATGTGTTTTGACTTACGTTTTATAAACGAGAAGCCGAGAATTTAGGCACTTGCTTTTACCATCGACAGTGTAAGTCGCTTTACAATTATGATTTTAACGTTTCTTAACTAAAAACCTCATCTAAGCCAGAAGGACCGTAAGATTAGCCTTTTCCATTTAACTATTTTAAATTACCTGTAGCCATATGGTAGTTATATATACTTTTTTCCTTAGTATAGGAATCTTTAGAACTTTGTAAGAGAAGTTAGGTACCAACCTAAATGTTTTGCTATTTGAATTAGATTGACTTTTTTATTATGATCGGGTTGAGTTAGTGTATATTTTTATCTTGAATTTTATATTTGACTTGACTTTTATTACTTTAAAAGGGACCAATGTTTTGAGTAGAGTTTGAGGGTTCTTGCTTTGTTTGGGTTGAAGGTATATTCCTAGTAGGCTAGAATTTACTTAATTTACCTTTAAAATTTTACTTATGCGCTTATACAAATAAGCCAATTGTCCAAGTTAATATTCTTGGATATTTAGTAAATCCCCAAAAATAGTATATTCTAGAAAAAGGCAGGATTTGACACATTTCCTACCCAAATAGCAAGAACTCACAAATATTACACCAAAAACAAGGTCCTGTTAAACTGGTAAAGTCAAGATAAGTCAATTCTGTTACAATTACAAATAAAATCCAACTCAAAACTTGATCAATAATTAAAAAAGTCAATCTAAAACAATAAAAGGATCAAGATTGAGAGTCAAAGGTGGTAGGATCTGATTCTAATTACAGAGTTCTGTAAGCTCCTACACTAGAATAAAAGAAGGTTTAAAATAATTTCCTACCTTAAGGCCATTAATAATTTAAATAACAAAATCAAAATGGTCCTCATCTTATTACAGTCCCTGGCAATGATGAGAGTTTTTGTTAAAACAATACATTTCAATATAGTAAGGGCAAGTGCCAAGTTAATCGGTTCTTGTGTATAAAACGAGAGTCAAAACACATGTTAATTGTTGCCATTTTATAAAGGATTTTCTTAGTTTGGAGGAGAATTTTGAAAAACCATAGTTAATTTTATCTACTTGTGTTAATAATTATTAAGCAAAATGTTACTTTAAAGCATCTATATATAATTATTTTCAATAATATATATATATATATATATATATATATATATATATATATATATATATATTATATATATATATATATATATATATATATATATATATAATATATATATATATATATATATATATATATATGGGTGTGTTGAATTTGTATATAAAAGAATACGCCTTTAAACTACTTTATTCCTTTCGAATATGTCTATTGTTTGGCATTGATAATATGTCATTTATATGCATTGTATATTAAAATAAGTCTGCTTATTTTATGAATAAAATAAGTAATTTTGTTCCAAACTTTAAAATTTTAAGTAGCATTTTATTATTAAAAGTTTAAAAACTTTTTCAATTTTTAAATTGTTATTAGTGTTTAAAAATTATTGGAACTGATCCTGGTTGCAAATGGCGACTCGTAGCCTAGGTGACTATGTTATTGCAATTGGCAATTTAATTTTGCCGTATGCATTATGATTTTAAACTAAAGTGAATGAAATAATTTTATTCATAATGGTGTATAAAGATGAAGTTTGCTTGTGGTTCAAGAACAATGAATCACATCGGCGTCTCGAATTACTTTGTGGGTTATTAAACATGTGTTTACCATTTGAATTAAGATTTATTAGGACTTGTGTTGAAGACTTGGGAAAAAGAGACGACCTTTTAAGAGATTTAGATTCAAAAGCTAATAATTCATCCGAAATAAGCCAATTAGGCAAAGTGCTAGATGAAAGGACGCGTAGTAAATTTGTGGTGTATGTAGCGTTGCTTGAGGCAAACAATCAAACATGTAGCAAAATACTATTTGAAATACTATCCAATGCCAAACCAATACCAAACTCTGCCTTAACCAGTAATATTAGTGACAATACTAATTATATCAAGGAAATGTTATTAATATATACCATGGTTTTAAATCATCCTGCTTTTACCTTTGAGGAAAAACGAATTATTGGTGAAAGATTGCAAGATTTGCAAATTGTTGAAGAACAGATAGGCCTAACTAGTAGCAAAGAACCATGGAGTCTTAGGGCTAATTATGAATCCACTAGTCAGGATCTTGATTCTTGCCATCCAATCTCAAATTCCCAAATTTTAGAGGTTTGTAATAAGTATCTTTCTTTTAATGCTGTAAGCTTAATTTTTAAAATTTATATGAAAATTATACAACTTAATATTTTCAGTTGAGAGATTTAAATTCGGTATAAAATTTTTGGAATATTTTCATTTGCTTATGCAGATATTTTTAAAAATAAAAATTTGAAATTGAGGTTGAATTTGACTTGTGTTACTTTTGGTAATAGTTGATTGGAAACAAAATAATAGGAATTTCATTCATATAAAAAACTATAGACAAGAGATATATTTTAACTTAAGAAAAGTTAGCTTTATTAATAGTTTTTAGTATTTATGCAGTTTGTCTATTTGTTTTACTTGGTATTTAATTGTTATGCAAAGTATACACTGGAAATGTAATTTATATTAAAGAAAAACTTTAATTTTACTTAAAATTCAATTCAATAAATTTAAAAATAAAGTACTAAAAATCCTGTTATAAAATATAATTAGGCTGATTATAATGAATGTGCCTATACCTTTTACTGATATAATCAAAGAAAGATATCCTAAAATATATAGATAAAAACAAAAATGAGATTTTATAGCAACTGGTTATAGTTTCATATTTTTTTAATTTTATTTGTATACAGAAACGTTTCCTATATAGGATGACCTGTATATTTGAGATACTTTAAAAGTATATTTTAATATTTTTATTATTAATTTTTATTTAATTTGTAACTTTATTTTTACCAGTAAATAATTAAAATATCGAAATGCTATATATGGAGAAGTAATATTTTTACAAACTTTTATATATATATATATATATATATATATATATATATATATATATATATATATATATATATATATATATATATATATATATATATATATATAGGTTCAAGCTCAAATGGGGGAACTCTTTCTGAAAAAAAAAATGGAAAATAATAAAAAAATATATATATATATTTTTTAATTTTTATATTTAAGTACACTCCATGTAGCCTCTATATTTTGGGTGTAAGCTCCAGTTTGAGGATCCACAAAATTTTTACAGGGGTTTAAAGAAAGATATTTAAAAATATGGTTTTTTACGACAATTGATGAACTAAAAAACTTAAATTGGGTATTATACCCAGCATATTTCTACGGGGGGCTCTGCTCCCTGTATCCCCCAACCCGTGAGTGATGATGATATTGTCAACCACTTTTCCGTTTCTACAATTTGGGGTATTTTACCATTTTTTTTTTTTCAGAGAGTTCCCCCATTTGAGCTTGTGCCTTATATATATATATATATATATATATATATATATATATATATATATATATATATATATTATATATATATATATATATATTATATATATTATATATATATATATATATACATACAGTATATATATATTGTAGAGGTTGGTAGATTTCTGGTCTGGAATAAACAGTAAAAGATTAAAGGTAAGAAAAGCAGAGAAAGACTCACCAACTTCTTTTTCTGTTAATAAGAAACTTCTGCTGAACCGGAGATAGTAAAAACCCTCCCAAGTTGTCAAAAGCTAATCTCTCCAGACTCTCCCTCTCAATAAACTATGTCTCCAATCCTTTCTACTTTTCTGAATCAAACCTGTCGAACCAAAAAAAACAACAACAGAAAAACAAAAAAAAACAGAATATTATTAACAATGAAAAATACTCACAATTAAATAAACCAGTAAGCGCGGTTGCAAGCTATTTAACATAAATGTGGGAAAAATCAGAACACAAAACAAATCAGAAAAATCTTATTTATATGAATGAGAAATATTTTTACAAAAATGATGATAATTTTAGGTGATATGCTATTGACAATCCTTATTGTTAATTTCTTTTGTTATTTTTATTTCAATCTTTCAAATTCCCAAATATATACATACATGTATATATATCATATATTTATGATCAATGATAAAGATGAGGATAATAATAATAATAATACTAGTAATAATAATAATAATCAAATAATATTAATGATGATAATAATCAAATAATAATATTGAAAATAAAAGAAATAATTATATTATGGATAAATATTTATATATAAGATGAATAAGGATTTATGTATATATAATGTTTAAAAAACATACCTTACATCCCTCCATTATGGGTTAGTGTATTAATAGGATGAATAATGAGATGAGTTTATGTATACAATGATCCTAATTATACAAATATGTGATTCTCAATTCAATATGCAACTTCAACAATTTCAACTCCTCAAGAATCTTTCCTATCCAAGAAACAAACAGTTTTTTTTGTCTTCAACCAGTTCTTCTTCTCTCAATGATTTTTTTCATCTACAACCAGTTTCTAACCAGTTCCCAACCAGTTCCCTATTAAAATTTATAAATTATAACTTTTTGACACTTATTATTATTGCATATTTTTGGTTAAATTTTATTCAAGAACAACTTTTCCACTCGTAATTTTACCTTTAATAAGGGCAAAACTTCTCCTGATTCTGACTGTGGTATCCAAGTGTCAATAGTGACACTCTGGCTGATTGTACGTCACTTGACTTCTTTTGGATTGTTATTCTTTTAAGCTTTCTGGAGACGGGTGGTACTCCTTTTCAGGATATAAATATTCTTCCCAGTAACTATTTGATCTTTTTTCAATTTGATGTTCTTAATTTATAAACTTTCTCTTCTTTTCTTTAATTATGTTAGGATCTTAATTATATATAACAATTATAAAATAGTTCGTCAATTTCTATTTTTTTTCCATTAAAGGTTTTTCAACAAAGTATATACTCTGAAAAATAGGACACTATAGAACACTACATCATACCTCCCCACCCGTTGTTGGGACAACAATGCAGTTTTTCTTGAGCTTTTTCTGCTATATGAACAACTATTCTTTTCCTTTTAAGTCATTTTCCTTTTTCCTTAAATTTACTGTAACTTAACTCTAAAAAAAACTTTCAATTTCCAATAAAAATTTGAAATTATAGAATTCCTTTTACCTTGAGTCTGTCATGACTTATCTTTACATAAAAGAAAACTTTCTTCCTTTACAATTAAATATTTTGAAAAATAAAAATTTCCTCTTTTCAAAAACAAAAATAAAACTTTGTCTTTTAAATAAAAGGTTTGAGGTACTTTAATACTTAATTAAAGATACCCCTTCATTTTTCGTTTAAGTTCTTCTTCAGTAATGGGGTTCCTCTGTCCAGCAAAATACCCCATTAAATACACAATCAACTGATGCACTTTCTATTCTATTTCTTTCCTTTCTCTCTCTCTCTCGTTTCGATATTTTTACTTTTTTTATTCAAATTTTCGTGTATATATATTGCCTCAAATTTGATTTGTGGAAAATGGCAGCAGAATGTTACCATTCAAGTTCCTTGTCCTTGTTTGGTCAACTGGTCATTGCATATTTTCTGCATTTTCAAAAAATATAAGATTATACAATGTATTTTTATAATTAAATTTCAAATCATTATTTCATTATCTAGTTTCTTAATTAAAAATGTCGAAAGATAAAAAAAAAAAAAAAAAATAATTCCGATCCGAAAAAAAAAAAAAAATTTTTTTACACAAAAGAAAAATATATATTTTTATGTCAATGGTAATAGTTTTATTATCTTTTTTTCAGATGTTAGTTTTGGGTCATTCATGGGTGGCGGAAATGGAAAGAGAACATAATCCTGAGTATTTTCCAAATATGGAAGTGGTATATGCTCCATATCCAGGGGCAAATTTAAGGAAATTAACCTGAAACCTAGTCAATCATTTAAATGAGAGTTTTACCCATATGGTGGTATTTACATTAATAACAGAAGCTTGTAATAAAGTGGATTTAGGAGAAGGAGGAGAAGGAAGATGGAAGAGAAAATATGAGGTGGTGGAACCAAATGAAAATTTTGATACTACAGACTTTGCTAGTAGGTTTAGAGGATTTGAGGATGCTTGTAGGCTTAGGTGTCCCAATCTAAAAATATGGCTAATGATTCCACCATACCTTGACTTGATTCATTATAACCAAAGAAAATTATTCAATTTCCCACTGGCTATCAAATCAAGATATTATGAGGAAGAGAGATTCCAAAATTATGTGATGCACGCAAAAATGGTAGATCTTTACCATAAGTTAAAAGCCTTTAGGTACCAAGGTTCATCTGCAAATTCGTACCCTGTAATGTTTGTAATCAACAATAGTAAAAGGTTCTGAAGGCACACTGAACCTTTCATAAGTGGAAGACAAATGATCCTTGGGAATCAGGGCTTTTTGTGGGATGGAATACATCCTTGTCGTGAATTGATTGGAAAAATCTGGAGAAAAATGAGAGATGCAAGATGTTTTGATAGAACAGTAATTATTCCTGATGATTCTTTAACAAGGGTAGAAACTGCTTCTTTTATGACTTTAGAAGTAGAACCATCTTTGGTTCCAGCTAATGTAGAAAGTAATGTTTTGGTTCCAGAGAATATAGAAAGTGTTTTGGTTCCAGATAATGTAGATACTAGTGTTTCATCGGACGATGATAATACCTCAGCAGAAAGAACGGTTACCATCATTGAAGGTCAGTTGCAAAGTCAATCCAGGAATGAAGACATTGCCAGAGTGGAAGAACCTACACCATCTACCTCTGGTATTAGACAGATTCCTGGTAATTTGAGGACCACTTTTGGTCCTGCCCCAAAAAGGAGAAAATTAGCCCAGGAATTTGAGATAGAAAAGGAAATAGAGAAGCAAGTGCATCAGTTGATTGTGTATTTAATGGGGTATTTTTATCTTGATCTTTTTTACTTAAAATATTCAAGTCTTCGCTTTCAGGTTCTTCTGAACTTTTATTGGTTTCCTTGGGATTTTCATCTTCTTTTTTATTTAAAATACTCAAGTTATCACTTTCAGGTTCTTTTAAATTAGTGCATGTTTCCTTATTACTAGACTTGGTTGCACACAAATCTTCCCCATTTTGCTCCTGATCGATATGATTATGAGATTTAGTAGTTTCACTAGAAAAATCTGTATCTTTGGCATTATTTTCCCCAGAAATTTTATCTGAAGCTGGACATTTTTTCTTATCTTGCTCAGCTTCAGACTCACTGTCACTTAACTGCAAGTCCATCGACAATGTATCATCTTCTGGTCCTTCTTCAGACTGATGTCTAGATAATGTTTTATTTGAATCGGTTGGCAAATTAGTATCATTAGAATTATTATTAATAAGGGTCTCATCATTAGAACAATTTTGATTGACAACTATTATTGGCAACCTTTGTATCAACTTCAGAATTTGCCTGAGCATTGCTAGATGAATCTTTTTCTTTTGAAATTGTCTCAGTAGCATTAGCTATGCCATTTTCCTGTATATTTGGATCAGTATTTTCATTTGTATCTGGTTCAGTTCTAGTAAATATATAATCTTTTCTAGGACTTCTTTCTATTTTATTTGCTTCAATATTTCTAGAGGTATCATTTTCTTTTGTATTTGTTACTGTGTTACTATTATTTTTTTGATTTGTTGTTCTTAATTTATAAACTTTCTCTTCTTTTCTTTAATTATGTTAGGATCTTAATTATATATAACAATTATAAAATAGTTCAAGTCAATTTCTATTTTTTTTCCATTAAAGGTTTTTCAACAAAGTATATACTCTGAAAAATAGAACACTATAGAACACTACATCAATATATATATATATATATATATATATATATATATATATATATATATATATATATATATATATAGGAAGAGGAGAGAGAGTTTACAAGGTTATGTCTAATTACTAGCTATTAGTATATATTTACCCTTCAAGTTCAGGTTAGATTAAGTCAAACTATTTGGTAGATTTAATATTTTATTAGATTTAACAAACTAGTTCAACTTAACCTGGACTTGAAAGGTAAATCTCTGCTAATGGCCAGAAAATAAGCTTCGCTTGGCAAACTCTAGCTGGTTCTCTTGGTGCCTAAAAATAAAAATAAAAATAATAAATACATTTCTTTGATATATATATATATATATATATATATATATATATATATATATATATATATATATATATATATATATATATATATATATATATTATATATACTTTTAATACATTTTGCAACTTGGAAATATACCTGGATTAGTATCGATATCCCTACATTAATATCAATATATTTTCTGATTATATTTACTTACTCAAGTTCTGTGAAAGTTGCAGACAAAAGCCAAGCTTTATGATGATCAAAATCTATTTTTTACTACCTTAAGTGAATTTTAATTTACCTAATTTGATTTTCAGCACATTTTATATAGAAGATGAAGTGAAGTCTAGGGATTTTGTCTCATCAATTCTCTGCTCTTACTCTCTCCAATCTCTTTCTGCCCTTTGAATTGTTGCATCACTCTCTTTACTATCACTGTTACAACGGACACTGCTCTTCTGAACACTGTCACATACCTCCTTTATTGAGAAGAGCTCGTGTGACATGCCTTTATATACACATCTTTTCTCTGTCCAATTCTCAGACTTAGCCACTATACTCAATCTTATATATGCTCTACTGTTAAAGTCTGGAACACACTTCCTTTATCTGTTTTCCCAACTTCCTTTGACTTGCATACTTTCAAAATGCTGTGTATCTGGACATGTCGGCCTCCATCGACTAAGATTTTTTTTTTTTTTTCCAATTTCAGTGGAGATATAAAAAATAAAATTAAAAAAAATATACATATCACATTTGTAGGCCTTGAGTTCTTCACTAAATGGCTACTTTTAGATGCTCGAAAAAATTTGGTGACAGAATTAAAGAGAATAAAATTTTTTTAAGTAATCACCTTTTGATAACCATCGAACTTCACTATTAGCAACAGATGTTCAAATTCTTCATTTAGAGATGCAGATCTGTTGAAATAATCAGGAATTAAGAGAATAAGATTTAATTTTATTGATGGGATAACAGTACCAAGGGATTTATTAATTCGGTTACTTAAGTTCTTTGCAACTAAATGTTGAATGTAAATGACACAGAGCATGGTAAGAACATTGGTTTTGGTTTTCTTTAAAAATGCAAGAAACCTACTATAACATCCTTTTAGTACTGGTACGCTGTCAGTGCACTAAGAAATTTTAATTTTTCTAATTAGTGATATCTGGCAGCTTTGCTAAAAAAGTATGACAACATTTTCAAAACCTGACTTCGAGTTTCTTTTTATTACAAATTAATGTCGATGTTTGCTTATCATAATTGCAAAGCGATTAAAAGTTCGCATCTTCCCATGATCTGCAAGCGATTTCACCAGTTTCAAAAATGTACAATATTTAATTTTTAGTTAAATTAGCTACTTTACCATTCAAACAAATTTTTCAAATACCCATTAGCAATCCATCAGTGGTGCAAATGCTCATACTCACCCTCACTTTCCTTCACAAAAAAACAAACAATAATAAGAAAAATAACCCTTACATTTTTTTTAAAGCTAATATATATATATATATATATATATATATATATATATATATATATATATATATATATATATATATATATATATATATATATATATATATATATATATATATTTTTATAGCTCATACTTTATAGTTTTATATATGAATAAAACCAATGACTACTTCCTTCTCTTCACTGCCCACCTAAATTAAAAACCTTTTCCACTGCCCATTTCCTCCTTATGAACGCCCACCAGTGGGTGCTAATGCCCATATTGGGAAACACTGCATTAGATAATATCCAAATTTCAGTAATGAGACTTGGTTTTACTTGGATGGTCATACCAAATTTGAAAATTTTTGACCTACCAGTTAATGTAAAAAAATAAATTGAGCAGTGAAATCCTCATACTTTTTATAAAAGTGTATTACAAGTGACAAAAAGTAGCCTAGGTTAGAGCCAAAATCTTACCTTGATGGTTTCTTCTCTGGTACTGATAGTCCTTCCTTGAGACCAAATCAGATACCAGATATTAGCCTAATCCACCCTACGGCCCCCAGGACAACTACAACACCGAGCGCTCAGAAATTATAGCAACCCAGATACCCCAACGTGAAAAAGACCCCTCTGATATCTAATCTGTCTGTGATTAGTTGTAGTTTCAAAACCAACCAAAAATAAACTATTCCTTTTGTTGTTAGAGTTTCCACTCTATAACTTATAATTAAATAATCTTAAGCTTAACGTTATCAACTTATAAAAATTAATACAAAGGGAGAATCCTATGACCCTTCCCTAAATAACTCCTTTAACCTTATATAACCTGTAAACCTGAAAAAGAAAAACCTTTATATAAAACGAGTTATAACAGATAAACTCCCTTCTCCTTCTAACTCCTTCCAAACCCTAAACCATGTCTCTCTGCTTTCGATCAACCTATCACCACATACGTCTTCTTCTGCTCTTCTTCTTCTTCTTCTTCTTCTTCTTCTTCTCTTCTTCTTCTTAAACCTATAAAATATACAACAAGCATGAAGATGGGTATTTGATGTATATTTCCCATTGTCATATGATAGGAACTTTCTTTTTTTTTTTTAAGATTGATAACTGCTTGCCCAAGAGTTTATTGGATATAAATTGGATGTGAATCAGCACTAACATTGGTTTCAATGTGACAATGATCATAGAAATTTTTTTGTGATCATTTTATTCCAAACATTTTGTGGTCCCACATTTCCCAAATCTTATTCATCATTATTTTTCCTTTAGGTATACCTGAAAAGTGTAGTTCTCCAAAATATTCCTTATCTATACTTCAAGCTTAAAAATTTTAATATTGATCAAGAGATTTTAAATAAAAGTGAGCAAAAACTATGAAGTGGTTGCATATCTCTTGAAATGAGTATGAACCTGTATCCAGGTTTTAGTAGTTACTTTCAACATCTGTTGTAATAGTACATAGGCTATGTGTCTCATTTCTTATCTTTTTTCCATAACATATTTTTCGCTAATCATACTTATATACAACAGAAGGTTGTATCCTTTTTGAGACACTTAGTATATACCTGTATACAGTAAGATGGAGCAATTCCGATAATTTTAAACTTCCTGATATATATAGTACCAATACAATACCTCAAGATTTTATTAATATAAATTTTTTACTAAACTCATGAAGGTTGAAATAGATTGAAAATATTCAGTCACTATATTGTTTTCTGCTATCCATAATATCTAGTTATTATGAAGTCATTTCTAAACAAAACTACTGATAGGTGATATAGTGTTGATATCACCAAGACCTTGCATAAGACTTACCTTAGTGCACTCTATTTTCTTCATTCACGGTCTTTAATCCAATTTCTACTTTGTTGAATACCCTCTCTTCTAGACCTCACCTCTTATTCTTGACAGAAGCTAAGGTGCTTGATCATTCTGACAGCAAATCATTTTCTGTTTCCTTTTCCGTCTCTATCCTCAATTTTCAGCCAAAGGAGATTGTTGTGCATATGTGCACAACAAATTTGTTTGCTCTCGTGTCTAATTTGGAGTTCTGAATTTTCCACCTTGTAGCTTAAGTTCTCTTACCATTTTATGACTAAATTCATTTGTTCTGTTTATTTATATCCTAATTTACTGTCTATCCTAAATTCCTTGACCATCTAAACTCCAAAATAGAGCACCTTCCATTAAAACTAAAGCACATTATAAAATATAATTCAGAAAATATTCTTACCTTTCATAGTTCTAAAAATTAATTGAAATGAAAATTTGAATCCAAAAATTGAAAACAACCCTTAATCATTTTCTTTCACTGACTTATAAGTTATTAAAGAAAACATATTAACGAAATAACCAGAGGGCCCAAAACTTATATAAACATTTTACCCCTACACAAAATGTATATATAGGCTATATTTTTTTCATCTTGCTTTATGACATAAAGCAAAACTATTCTGAAAAGTTTATTAATATGTTGTTCACTGTGTTACCTTTATAGTAATTAACATTCTGTTGTACTCTAATTTTAATCAATTCCATTTTGTTATTACAACTAAAAGAAAAAAATTTCATTTACCTTCCTTTACATGCAAATATTTTTAAAAGATTTCCAATAACCAAACTTATGAAAAGTTTAATAATCTGTTGGTCGCTTTGTGTTAACCTTATTTTTGTTAACCTTATAATAATTAATAATTACCATTGTATTTGTATTTTTATACTTTATTTTTCCTTAGGCCTGTGATAGTGGTCTCAGCATTGGAACAGAACCTGAAGGGGAGATTCTTTCAGACCATGCATGTGTTCATTCAGGAAATCAGTTACCAAAACTATCTGGCAATTCATCATGTGACAATAAATTTCCAGGTATTTGATGATGCAAAAAACATCTTTGTATAATTTTTACAGCATTGTTTTATATAACCAAATTTTATTTCATTTGTTTTGACTAAGGGTAAATGTAAAGGTTTGTTTTTTGTTTTTTATTCATCATTAGAATTTGTATTATTTTGCAAATTTAGCATTTTTCACTTTTCTGACACAAAAAAATCAATATGAAGCCACAAGAATTATAATTACTGCCATTGTTTTAATTTTAGTTGTACTATCCTTTGTCACACTAACTGAAGAATATGTTTGTACTATTAAGTTAACATCATGTAATTTAAATTGCAGAAACAACAATTTTAAACTAAAATAATTATTAAGATGACAGTGGTTAGTCATTAAATTTTTTTTATTTTTGTCAGTATCTGTGCAATGATTTTTTATGTTATCCTTAATGGGGTCAACAGTCTTCTATCCCTCAACATCTTTATCCAGTTATAATCACTTCGCCTATAAAACACTGATAACTTACACATCAGCAAAACATTTGGGGATTTAATTAAATGCCTTTATTCCAAAAATAAATTGTAAGCTTATGAACACAATGACTAATATTTTTCATAAATTGCAAGAGTTTCCCTGAGAACTGTTATCTTTCCTAAAACTATAATGAAAGTATAAAATGTTATTTTTGGTAAATGTTTTTTACTTGAATTTTCAGGATTCCTACTAGAGATGTACCGATACCAGTAAAGAGGCCGATACCGATACTCTATATTTTTTAGGTGCCGATACCGATACTTTAATTATTATAAGAAATACACAGTAATAAGATAGAAATTTGTGTACTGCTAGGCAACTGAAGATTGCATTCCTTGTACAACCAATACTTAGTAATGTATTTCATATTTGGTTGTGCCCAAGTATATTTTATAAATTAAAATATTATCTTTTAGGAATAATAAATGTAAATATAATACTAATAACTGTTTTATGTTTGTTTTTATTCAAAAAATATTCCATTTCCATTTTCCAGTAAGTATTAACAAAGTTTAGCTACTCGCGTTTATGTTTTAACATGATTAGAATTTACAAGAAGATTCTTTAAGTAGCTACAATATAAAGAATAAAAATAATGAAAGAAGAGACCTCAATTAATCAGCAGAAAAGACAAAATATAAAAAACGCTATTATTCAAACATGGCATAATATACTCCTTTAAGGTAAAGACATCACTTAGTAGTCGTATTCAAAGTATCGAAGTATCAGATTAACCGATACTGATACCCAATAAAATGGCCGATACTATCGGTACATCTCTAATTCCTACCAAAATGTATTTGCATATTGTTGAAATAACTGCCCTCTAATTTGCCATATTCTCATTATTATCTATGTGAAATGTGTCAGTCCTCTGATAGCTTATAATATATATATATATATATATATATATATATATATATATATATATATATATATATATATATATATATATATATATATATATATATATATATATATATATATATATATATATATATATATATATATATATATATATATATATATATATATATATATATATATATATATATATATATATATATATATATATATATATATATATATATATATATATATATATATATATATATATATATATATATATATATATATAGAAAATCTCACTTAATGCAATTAATTAATCATAATAATTTCCTGTGCTAAGCAAATTGAATAATCAATTGGAATATTACAATCGGTTCAGTAAATTTAAGAGGCAAAAAAAATTTTAAAATTTTTTAATCCATTTCTTCAAATTAACAAATGCATTTTCTTTAAACCTACTTTTTTGAAAAAATTTAAAAATGGTTGGTTGTATCATGTTTGTGCTCTTCTTATTGTCATAATATCTACGGTAAGTGCTAACTGCGTTGTCGATATTCAGAGGAATGATTGGGCTCCTTTCAGAGTCAGGATCAGCATTGAGTAAGATTTCTTTTGCGCTTTCAATGTGATTGGAAATAGTTTAATGTGGTAGAAGCACCTTAATCCTGAGGTGGAAATATGACAATTAAGTTGTATTATGATGGTGGTGATAAAAAAAATATAATTTTGAAGGCTTTGAAATTGTGCATGAAAAGAGGTAAAAGAAACATAAGAATATGAGGCAGTCAAACAAAATTCTAGGTCTGAGTCTGGATCAAAAAACCAGAAAGAGGAATATTGTAAAAATAAATAAAGGAGATAAGCAAGAAAACTGATAGCAACAAGAAAGAAAGTTATAATAAAGGGAATCAGAAAAAGAAAGAAAAATCAAGATTAAGGTAAAACAAGAAATAGGCCCCCAAGCTAAAACAGCCAAAAAAGCGTGAAAAATCGCTAAATTGAGCCAAGGAAATCAGTTAAGACTATGTATTTTTTGTTGCGGAACTAGAAAAACTACATAAAAAGATGAAAAAAACCTACAAGAAGTATAATAAATATACAAAATAAGAAATAAAAATCAAGAATATCAAAATTACAAATTAAACTTTGTCTAGTTAGAATTTTTGAAAAAACTCGTTTGAGTAATCAGAACAAAATATTAGAATAATATATACTTTATATAATTTCATTTGGATTTATTAAAACTCGTTTGAGAATTTTAAGTACTATTAATGTTAAATAAGATTGAAATTTTCTCTATATTTATCTTGAACCTTTCATAAACTTTAAGGTTTAACATAGCAATTTTGTGGAAAGTTTAATTTATTGGATTGTGGAACTAATTTTAACTTTGTAATATTTCAATAAATAGTTTATTTGAAATATATAACATAGTTTATGAATGTTAAGTGTATACCAGCAACGGGAAATAAATATTTGATATTTTCGGTTTCAACTGATACAGACTCTTATTTAATAATAATTTAAAAATTACTGTGATATTCAAGCAGACATCACTTAGAAATATTTTTGTAAAATCTTCTTGATATAAATCAACAGAAACTACTTAGATATATTTTACGAAATAGTTTTAATTTAAATAGTTCATCAACAATTAGAAATATTGTTTGAGTATTTTCAAATTAAACCTGAAGTAAACTACTTAGTAAATATTTTGACTTAAACAAGTGAATTTGACTTAAAAATAAATTGTGAATTTTCCAGTTTATATGGTAACAAGTTTCTACTTAAAAACAATTTAATGATTAGTTTGATTTGAACAGTGATTGGTTTGGACTTGCCAATTAAATCTGGATAATTATTTATTTTGAGATCTTGGAGCTTAATTACGTTGGACATTGAAGATAGAGAATCAGAATAACTTTATATTAATTTATATTTCAAATAATTACATTGCCCTTTATTTGAACTTTCAGATACTTTCTATAGTGTATGAGACTTGGAGATTTTTACCTTTGATTGTGATATACACTTGTACTTTGTATATTGAATTTTGAGTTTTCATATAAGGCATTATAGTTGTAATACATTGAGTGCATTTATTAGAAATTAAAGGTGATTCAAGCTACAACAATTACAGATATCTAAGTAAAAACTGGGAACAAAAGGTGGCATATTAATTTATTAGAGGCAAATAAAGCAATTTTTAAATTATTTCATGTAAAACAGCTACAAGCTAATAAAGATACAGTAAATATAAAAGCATAAGAAAGACAGGCAGAGTGAAATAGAAACTTCTTTGGACATAGTTGCAGGCATTTAAAAATATGCACTAAGCCATAAGATCTGAAAAACACAAAGAATATTATAAATATATATAACACCTGGGTATAAGTTATAGATAGAACACAACGCAACTTATGCAATTAAAACTTAAGTATTAAACCAGTTTCGAATAACATGATATATTCTGTTGTGCCATAGTGAATGCTACAACAACACAATCACCTTGGAAAGCAACATTTTTTTAAATCAAACTAATTGCAGATTGCGTATATCAAAGTTGTGTTAAGCGGTGTTTCCCTGTATATATATATATATATATATATATATATATATATATATATATATATATATATATATATATATATATATATATATATATATATATATATATATATATATATATATATATATATAAAATCAGGGATGGAGTGATACAAAAATTTAAACTGATACCTATACTGAGTAGTGAGTACCAATGCAATACCTCTACAGTTTACTGATAAAAATTGGTTTTAGCAAATTCATGAAGGTTGAAACAAGATTGAAAATATTCAATAACCAATAAATTTAGGTTTTCTGCTATCTGTAATACCTAGTTATTTTTCTTCATTAATTTCTAAAATATTTTCAGTCTTCAGTTCAATTTCCACTTTGTTGAACACCACCTCACCTCTTAATTCTTGATCGAAACTCAGGTGCTTGAGTGTTCTGATAGCAAACCATTTTCTGTTTCCACTTACTGTCTCTACCTTTAAAAAATTTAGCCAAAGGAGGTTGTTGAGAATATGTGAGCAATGATTTTGTTTGCTCTTGTGTCTCTAATTTGGAGTCTTCTAAATTTTCCACCTTGTGGCTTAAGCTCTCTTGCCATTCTTCAATAATTCATTAGTTCTATTTATTTATCTCTTAATTCTACTGACTATCCAAAATTCTTTGACTTTCTAAACTCCATAATAGAGCACATTCTCTCTTTTCCTTTGTCAGAAATCATCATATTAGGTGATTTCAGTGTTCACCAGTGACCATGACTTACTTTTACTTTTCATTATACAACTGGTGAATGTGTCTTTTAACTCTTCATCCAAAATGACCTTGAGCAGTTGGTGCAGCTCCCTACTTGTATTCCTCATCGTCTTGGAGATGTACCCAACATTCTAGAACTTTTTGAAAACTTTAATACTTCTGCTTATACTTTGAAACTCAATCCTATTCTGGATTCTTCCAATCACCTTATCTCTGTATCCCCTTCTATCTTTTCAAGTCTTCCACAAGAAAGACATCCTCCTATTGTGAGGAATCTTTTTCATTTGTGATATTTCTGTGCTCAAGCTGTTCATACTTGCTGTCAAACTTCTTTGATTTCCTTTGGGAGGATTATCACTTCTGTGGTAAGTGTATCAAGAAGTGTGTCGAGTGCATTACTGAGGTGATTCTCTGTGGCAAGTAGACATACATTTTTATTATCTCTACTACTAAACCTTACAAACCTTGGTTTAACTCTGCTTGTTCAAGTACTATTTGCTGCAGGGATGTTGCTTTTAGAAATTACCATTGTCTTCAAACTTCAGAAACTCATGCAATTTATATTTAATTCATGTAAAATTTGTTTTTCATAAAACTAAAAACTCATTTCTCATTAAAAAATGTAATAATTTTTCTGGTTCACGCATTTTGCAGAAAATATCAACTCAAACTTTGCTTCTTCCTCTTTCCCTCCTCTAGTATTTTTCAGTTCAACTGATGTTTTATCTTCTAAAGCTGAACACTTGGCTCATAATTTTTTAGCTAATTCAACTTTAGATGATTTTAGAGCTATACCTCCTCCTTCAACAACCCCCTCCCTTCCCTCCATGTATTAATAATGGTGTTCCTCAGTTATCTGTCCTTCCTCCAACTCTTTTTTTTCTATTTTTCACTAAAGACCTTCTCTCAGTAACTTAATCACCTATCCATTCTTATGCTAATGACTCCACACTTCATTACTCTTTCCAATTTGAAAGACACTCTTTCCAACGGTAGTTAATTGGTCAGTGGTGGTTAAGGAAAAAATAACCTCTGATCTTGTATCTCAAATTAGGGTAGAGGAAACATGGTCATTTTCAATGCCTCAAAATTGTTTTATCATGTGGAAATACTTCCAAGGAAATATTGACTAAAATTCAGTCTGTATTATTTAAAGATAAGGCTATTAGGGTGGCAAAAAGAAAACCTAGTTGGTGGAATAGAGAGATAAAAGAGAAAATCTGTGAAAAGCATAGATGTTTTGAAATATTCAAGTAGGGAGGAAGATTTAGAACGTTACAAGAGAATTAGGAATGAACTTAACCACTCAATATGAAAAGCAAAGAGAATGGCAGAAATTAATTTGGCAAGGAATAGTAATAAAGACCTGAAAAAGTTTTTTAGCTTTTATAAATTTACAAGTAAGGATAAGAAAATTGGTCCAATTAAAAGTAAATGAGAATTTGTAAGTTCAGATTAGGAATTGGTTAATATTTTCAATGCTTATTTTGCTTCAGTATTTACTAAGAAAGATTGGATAACAGTTTAGAGACTAATAGCCCTAGTATACATGTAATAATTTGGTGTACAACATTTGAAATTGAGTAAATTGAAATTAAATCTTTATTATAACATATTTACCCAAATAAGGCAGCAGGCCCCAATGGTATATATGGTAGAATTCTAAAGGAGGAGAGTAACAGTATTGTAAGAGAATTGTATTTGATTTTTAAATGATATATTGCTTTTGAAGAGGTACCTGAGGACTGGAAAATGGCATATGTGGTGCCCATTAATAAGAAAGGTAGTAAAGAAGATGTAGGAAACTGTAAGCTAGTTAGCTTAACATCTCTGGTTGTAAAAGTTTTGGAAAAGTTGCTGAAAAGTCATATAGAGAAACATTTGGATGAGAACACTTAGGGTGTTTTTAGAAAGGATAGATCATTTCAGACTAACCAAAAATTTATGGAATATATTACTGAATGTATAGACAGGGCTGATCCAGCTGATGTTATATATTTAAACTTTAATAAAGCTTTTGAAAAGGTACCCTATGTAAGGCTGATGCAAAAATTGTCACAGTGTGGTATAGGTGGAGTGGTGCACAATTGGATTAAAGAATGGTTGAAAGAACAGAAGGCAGTGTGTGCTACTGAATGGAAATGAATCATTATGGGAAACAGTGAAGAGTGGAGTTCCACAAGGTTCTGTGCTTGAACCACTATTGTTCTTCATATATATAAATGATTTAGACAAAGGTCTTAAATGTAAGGTTTCTAAGTTTGCAGATGATACCAAAGCGGTCACCTCAGTAAGGAGTAATGATGGATGTATAAAGGTTCAAAGCGATCTAGATAAACTCCTTGGATGGCCAGATAAGTGGCAAATGAACTTTAATAGTAAAAAATACAAAGTTCTTCATGTACGTTACTAAAATGAAAGATTACTTATGATATGAATGGGAATTGGCTTGAGACTGTGGACCAAGAAAAAGATTTAGGTGTGATTATTACCAGTAATCTGAAAGTGGATGATCAGTGTTTGGAAGCAAGGAATAGAGCTAATGAGATAATAGGTATAATAAATCCCAATGTTGTTTACAAAAGCAAAGAGGTTATAAGCAAGCTATATAATAGCTATGTTAGGCCAGCATTAGAGTATTGTGCATAAGTTTGGTCTCCACATTTAACAAAGGACATAGATATGCTGGAAAGAGTACAACCTCAAGCAACAATGATGATTTCTGGCTTTGAAAGTAAAAGCTATGAGGAGAGGTTGAAGGAGCTTTCTCAAAGGGGATATGATACAAGTTTGCAATATATATATATATATATATATATATATATATATATATATATATATATATATATATATATATATATATATATATATATATATATATATATTCAATCTTGTGGAAATGCAACTTTTATTACTACTCAGATAATAATAATAAGAATCTTTTATAATTTTAGAAGTATTTAAATCCAGAAAGAATAAAGGAAAATGTTCCCTTTAAACTTTCATGGGAATAGTGAAGTAATGGTAGGAGCAAGGAACAACCTTCATGTTGTTAACAACTATATATATATATATATATATATATATATATATATATATATATATATATATATATATATATATATATATATATATATATATATATATATATATATATATATATATATATATATATATATATATATATACAGATGTAAATTCTGCTGATAGGCCAATGTTAAATCCCTCCATAGGAATTAAGGCTACAGATAACAGGCTTTCAAATGTTAATGATGTGTCAGCAGCTTCAGTCATTTCAGAGAACTCTTCCGTTAAAAACCAAAAACCTTGTGCTGTCAATCGCGTGAGTATATTTTTAGGGTTTTTTAAAAATATTTGGATAACGTTTTGTTAATAGACTAAATTTTTTTAATTAAACTTAAGGTAAGTTTCTAGGAGTGAGGTGACATTTTTACATGAAAATTGAGTAAAGTTAAAAATAGGTAATCAGCAAAGAAAAATGGATAATAAAAAATTAAAGATTATCACAAGCTTTAATTTGTTTTATTTAATGTAGGTTTCGCATGTTTGAAAACTAGTGATACCATACTCTTTTCAAGAGGGATCTCTTATATTGGTTACAGTCTTCTAGTAAGCCTTATTTATTATTATTTTTACCATTTGTATTATAAAGTTGCAATAATAATACCTCTATTTTAATTCACATTTACAATACCAAAAGGTATGTGAACAATTTTAAGATTGTTAAAATTTTATTAAAAAAAATTATGCATTGAACAATACAAAAAGCATATAAAAATATAATAAAGAGAAATTGATATCCTGTTCTGCTAGAAGTAACCATTCACCTATCTATTTTCCTTTCCCTCTACTCTTTAAACAGAAATTATAATTCTGCATAGAGAAGATAAATATTTTTATTTTATTAACTAACTGCTTTTCTATTGAATTTTATATATTGTGTATATATATATATATATATATATATATATATATATATATATATATATATATATATATATATATATATATATATATATATATATATATATATTATATATAGGGTCATTCCATGTCACTTCAACCGACAAAAAACCCTGACCCCTTTCGATTTGTATAAAAAGTGGCACACTAACAGATCTTGTTGAGAAAATATGAATGGCGTTTATTGCAGGTCTCTAGCTCATACGGTTCAGAAGATATGACCTTTGAAACTTTGGTCAAAAATGTCAATTTTCAGAGAGTAGTCCGAGGTCAAAATACAATATCTCGGCTTCTATGGCACTTAGAAGCATCGTGTAAAGACCATTTAAAAGATCTTGAATAGCGGTACAACATTTATTTAGATGATTTTGACCTCGGAGGTCAAATAAAAAATTTGACCTATTGGTGACCTTGACCTTGACCTTGAAAAAAAACCTAATCTTCGATTTTTTTCAAACTTTGCTGAATTATTGTTATATATGTATATTTTAATTTTTTTAATGAATTATTTTTGGTTTTGGCTTGGTTTAGAAAATATAAGCAATTTAATAAGTACAAATATCACATTTTTCACTTTTTTGCAATTTTTATCTCATTCAATGTATAGTTCCAACATTTTCATTTCTCTTTCTCTCTCATATATATATATATATATATATATATATATATATATATATATATATATATATATATATATATATATATATATATATATATATATATATATATATATTGTAAGGGGCTGGCTGCTGCCGAGTATATTTTTCTCGTATTCTCTGAGGAATATAGTCTTACCTGCTTGTTGCTTTGCTGTTATGCTGTTTGATTTTGACTGTGCTTGGGATCCACAATATTAATAAGCATGTGCCATGTCCTAGACTGGAGAGCGTGAAGGGTGATTGATGTTAACATGTTTATTTGTTTAGATACGTTAATGTTATTCTTCTATGTTAAATTTATTTTTATTATTATTATTTATTGAGTGCACTTGTGCTAATGAAAAGTCTTATGAGCTATTGTTCCCATTTCGGGCAATAATTAAAAACAGGTTATTCTTATTCAAACAGGTTGTTATTCTCAAGAAGGCATATTACCCTTTCAAGAGTAGGTTATATTCTTTGTGTTTTTATTATTATTATTATTAATTCATTATATATTTTTAGATCATTTAAACTGAGGTGAGGCACTGGGGTAATTATTTATAATTCTCACAGGTGCCGGTCTAGGGCCTTATTGCCTAGTGCTAATCTGGAGTTATAATCTCTATACCTATCAGGTAGAAAATATAGATAAGAGACCTTAATGGTTTTTGAGATTATCATATATTTTTTTTTTTATAAAATTTTTATATTTAATATTCACTTTGGGAAAAGAAAATATGTCAGTAGTGTGATAAATTTCACAGTAAAACGTTTTCCACTTTCAAATCTTTGGTTGTTTTAAACCATTACTCTTTTTTTTCTTTATTTTGTGTATATAAAGAGGCTATCCTGTTTACTGTGAACTATAGATAATTTTATGTGAACATTGTAAGTGTAAGATCAATATATATATATATATATATATATATATATATATATATATATATATATATATATATATATATATATATATATATATATATATATATATATATATATATATATATATATATATATATGATCTTACACTTACAATGTTCACATAAAATTATCTATAGTTCACAGTACACAAGATAGCCTCTTTATATACACAAAATAAAGAGAAAAAAAGAGTAATGGTTTAAAACAACCAAAGATTTGAAAGTGGAAAATGTTTTACTGTGAAATTTATCACACTACTGACATATTTTCTTTTCCCAAAGTGAATATTAAATATAAAATTTTATAAAAAAAAAAAATATATGATAATCTCAAAAACCATTAAGGTCTCTTATCTATATTTTCTACCTGATAGGTATAGAGATTATAACTCCAGATTAGCACTAGGCAATAAGGCCCTAGACCGGCACCTGTGAGAATTATAAATAATTACCCCAGTGCCTCACCTCAGTTTAAATGATCTAAAAATATATAATGAATTAATAATAATAATAATAAAAAAAAAAGAATATAACCTACTCTTGAAAGGGTAATATGCCTTCTTGAGAATAACAACCTGTTTGAATAAGAATAACCTGTTTTTAATTATTGCCCGAAATGGGAACAATAGCTCATAAGACTTTTCATTAGCACAAGTGCACTCAATAAATAATAATAATAAAAATAAATTTAACATAGAAGAATAACATTAACGTATCTAAACAAATAAACATGTTAACATCAATCACCCTTCACGCTCTCCAGTCTAGGACATGGCACATGCTTATTAATATTGTGGATCCCAAGCACAGTCAAAATCAAACAGCATAACAGCAAAGCAACAAGCAGGTAAGACTATATTCCTCAGAGAATACGAGAAAAATATACTCGGCAGCAGCCAGCCCCTTACAATATATATATATATATATATATATATATATATATATATATATATATATATATATATATATATATATATATATATATATATATATATATATATATATGAGAGAGAGAAAGAGAAATGAAAATGTTGGAACTATACATTGAATGAGATAAAAATTGCAAAAAAGTGAAAAATGTGATATTTGTACTTATTAAATTGCTTATATTTTCTAAACCAAGCCAAAACCAAAAATAATTCATTAAAAAAATTAAAATATACATATATAACAATAATTCAGCAAAGTTTGAAAAAAATCGAAGATTAGGTTTTTTTTCAAGGTCAAGGTCAAGGTCACCAATAGGTCAAATTTTTTATTTGACCTCCGAGGTCAAAATCATCTAAATAAATGTTGTACCGCTATTCAAGATCTTTTAAATGGTCTTTACACGATGCTTCTAAGTGCCATAGAAGCCGAGATATTGTATTTTGACCTCGGACTACTCTCTGAAAATTGACATTTTTGACCAAAGTTTCAAAGGTCATATCTTCTGAACCGTATGAGCTATAGACCTGCAATAAACGCCATTCATATTTTCTCAACAAGATCTGTTAGTGTGCCATTTTTCATAAAAATCGAAAGGGGTCACGGAAAAAATTGCCAAATTTCGGTTGAAGTGACGTGGAATGACCCATATATATATATATATATATATATATATATATATATATATATATATATATATATATATATATATATATATATATATATATATATATATATATATATATGGCTTGGGTCCAAGTACAGACCACTGTACTTGAATACAAGTACAAGAAAACTATATTGTTCTTAAGTGTATAAATTCATTTCAATTTTATTAATAAAACTGTAGTCATTAACATGTAAAATTATACTATTGAGATACGTTCTAATTTCTGAGTTATTGTAAACAGTATAGTAAAATATGCAAGACTTTAATTAAATTTTTTTGAAAATAATAAGTTTTAAATGTGCAAGCCATTTTTAATTCTTTTTCCAAAGAATTAAAAAGCAAAATTCTGTTTATTGTTGCATCACAAATTTTATAATTTTAATATTGTTAGTCAACAGACATCTGTCAAGTCAAAAGACTTTACTCATGGTGCCGAAGATTCTTTTTACAGGTGTATTAGGTACAGGAATAACTATACATTTCTGCATATAAATATGTAATTTCTTTAAAGAATTTATAGAATACATTACTACTGCATTAACCAGCCTTTGAAAAGATACCCCATGTAAGGTTGATGCAAAATTATCACAATGTGGTAAAGGTGGAGTGGTGCATGGTTTTATTAGATAGAGGTTGTAGAATAATAGACATCATATACTAAATGGCAATATATCATGGGAAGTGGTGAAGAGTGGAGTCCTACAGGGTTCAGTTTTGGGGGGCCACCACTGTTCCTCATATACTTCCTCATATTAGTTAGACCAGAGACTTGAATGTAAGGTTTCAAAATTTGATGAAGATACCAAAGTTTGTAACCCTGTAAGGAATAATGATGATTGTATTAAGCTTCAAAGTGACTTCTTGGATGGGCAGTTAAGTGGTAAATGAATTTTAATAGAAAAAGTGAAAGGTTCTTCATGTAGGTTACTCGGAATGAAGGGTTTAACTAAATGAGTGGAGAGTGGCTTGAGTCTGGACCAGAAAAAAGATTTGGGTGTGAGTATCAGGAGTAATTGAAAAGTAGCTAAACAGTGTTTAGAAACAAGGAACAGACCTGATATGATGTTAGGTATAATAATCGCAATGTTGTTTACAGCAACAAAAAGTTAAGTTAAACTGTGTATTAGCTATGTCAGGCCAGTATTATAGTATTTTGCATAAGTTTGGACCCCTCATTTAAGAATAGACTTTGCAAGCTGGAAAATACATTAGGAACAGAATGATTTATGACTTCGAGAGTAAGAATTATGAGGAGAGGCTAAGGGGGTTAGAAATGTTTTCAATAGAAAGATGATTTCCCAGAGGAAATATGATTCAAGTTTACAAAATATTTACGTCTTTTGATAATACCGAGATCAAAAAATTCTGTATAATAGACCATTGAAAGATATTAAATGTAGATATTAAAATTAATTCCTGTAGATGAATTATTATTGGATTTTCCTTTATATATATATATATATATATATATATATATATATATATATATATATATATATATATATATATAATATATATATATATATATATATATATATATATATATATATATATATATATATATATATTTTTTTTTTTTTTCAGGATGCAAGCAGTAGTGGTAGTGGAGAGTCTCTTGATTTATATGGAGAAAATCTCACCGTTCCAACCACCTACATTTATAATTCAAACATTTGTGAGAATCCGAATCTTTCAGAAGTTTCAGGTAAATATTGAAATTAAGATTTAAAATTAAACATTGTAAATTACTGTACAGAATTGTGTACTGTATTTAAGGTCTTAATTATTTTCTATTGCATAAAAATATTAACTCTATGCTTTAAAATATATATATATATATATATATATATATATATATATATATATATATATATATATATATATATATATATATATATATATATATATATATATATATATATATATATATATATATATATATATATATGAAAAAATGACACCCTCCTTTCAGATATGAAAAAAAATCAGTAATTTTATAATGCAACTTAAAAAATTAATCATGTTATTTTAGATGTTTAAAATATTTTCTGTATACTTTTTATCAATTATATATTATTATTAGTAGTAGCAGTATTAGTTTTTGTTTTTGGAAAAAGGAGGAAGGATATAATAGGGTGAGCTTAAAAGGTTTTTACAATATTTTGGTCTTTTGGAAGCAGTGTAGAGAAATTCATGATGCCATAGTTGGAAATCTTTGGAGGCTTTGTAAAAGTTGGAACAGTTTTAATTTTAATATAAAATCAAGTTAAAAGCTTTGAATTTGGAATAGAGTCAGTGTAAAAGAAATTTTTGGGATGAAGTTTGAGCAAATGCATTTTTTGTGTGGAGTTATACTACATGAGAGAAAAAGCTTGAACTTAATTTCAACAGCTAGTTGTAAGATCTTAAAAATTAGGTCTCAGCCAGAACTGGTTTTTTACATGGTCTAATTTCTTAATGCATTTTCTGGAGATTTTTTGTACCTTGTAACTTCTGTTTTATAATATACAATGTAATTTTTTTTTCAAATTATTTTTAACAAGCAGATTACTTTGAGTATTCTTAATCATTCTTTCTATTAGGTATTTGTGAAATGCTGTGTAATTCATTAAATTTGTATTAAACAGATTCCAACTAAATGATATATTAAAAGCTTTATGTGCTATTTTTTATTATCTTTTATAATTTAACATTATTTTTAAAATATTTTTGTAATACGTAATTTTATTTAATTTGTTAGTATGAAAAATAAACCATTCCTTTAAAATGTCTGAAACACGCAGACAAATGCTTGAATTATTTATTAAAGCAGTAGTAGTATTTTACCCTAGAACTACTTTGTATAATATTTCTCCAGTAGGAAGGTTCAGGAGGTTATAGAAATCAATATTATTATTATTATTATTATTATTATTATTATTATTATTATTATTATTATTATTATTACAGCTGTGGCCTTGAACAGTAACCTAATTAACTTCACACCGGGTTACATGTATCAGCATAATGGACGTTGTCATTTCTACCATTATCCTTCAATTATGGGTGGAGTTCTACCATCAATGCCATTGCCTCGTAAACTATCTCCTCTTGGAGTATCATCAGAGACTTCCAGCAGTGAAGAAGGTGCAACTCCTCAGGCTAATGTAAAGCTAAAAGATGGTTTACGTTCTTCCCTTAGTTCTTCTCATTCTTCCCCTTATGTTTCACCTCCACAATCTTTAACTCCAAGCAGAGCATCTTCTCCAAAGGAAACTGTAACCACAGTTGCTTCATCTCATATCTCACTTGGTCTCGTCACCTGCACTACTACAACTATTGTAATATCACGATCTAATGAAAGACCCTCAGTTAGGCATAATAATAATAATGGCAGCAACAACAGTAGTTTTAGTAGTAGTGGGACCAGTAATAGTCAGCCTTCTAGTCCAGCACTTAGTAGTAACAGTCAAGTAACTCGTAATAAACCTCATATGTTAGCAAAGTGCCGCAAATATAGCAGCGATCGGTCGTATGATCATATACCTACTTTAGATAACTTACCTGTTGAAAATTGTATATGGAATTCAAATGATAATCCTAATTTATATATACAAAAAGAAAATATTTCAGACTCTAAGTTTTTTAACAGTAAAGAAACCTTAGTGAATTCAAATACTCAGTGTAATAGTAATATAAAATATTCCGAGAAGTCGGTAGAAAACATTCATAAAGGCATTCCTACAAATATGAAATTGACCAAAGATATTAATGATAAAATTATTGTCGAAGCTAACGGTAAAACTATTGTTTCTAATGCAGCAACGTTTCCCTCTTCAGTATCATTTAAGACCAGTCCTTCAGTTTTACCAAATGTAAATACATTAGTTTCTAAAAGCATGGATAGAGGAATTCCATCCTGTGGGCACACATCACCAGTTAAAATGAAGATAAAAAATTCAAGAGAAGAAGAATTGATAAAAGAAAATTCTATTAAGGTAGGTTTTTAAATTGTTCATTTTTTTGCTCTTATGCTTTTTTTTAACTATAATAGAAAAGAAGATAATTTGCTTTCATAATTTTGCAGGGTAAATATGATGGTTATGATAATATTAATCCAAAAGTGAACTCAGAAAAGGACAAAACATTTAAATCGCTTCCAAATGGGTTTAATGAGCAACTAATAATATCTTCGGCTCACTCTGTTCCTTTAAAGCATTCCATTGTAAACACATCTTCAGTCCCATCCTGCTCCTGCACGCACATTTCAGTCTCGACAGGTAACCAATTTATAGATAAAGGGAAAAATACTCCAGACACCACTGTTCAAAAAACTCAGTCTTCTCTTGTGCATTGCTCAGAAAATAAACACATAGATGCAAATTCCTTGGAAAAGGAAAATAAAGGTCTTGAAAATATTCCTAATTCAGTACATTCTTCCGTTATGCAAAATGTTTCATCTCAGTCATGTTCTCTTACTTCCAAGAACTACCCAAGCTTCAGTCACGTTGATGTTTCTGGTTCTCATTCAAGAGGCTCTCCCTCGCTTGATAAGCTTGGATCAAATTCCACCAAAACTTCCCAACAAAATGCTTCATTGTCTAACGTCTCTCTCCCTTATGTGGCTTCCTCTACTTCAAGTTCTGCCGAGAAACACCTACAACCCATCAACGAGGGGGTTTCAAATCCAAATTCAAATTTATCTTTGAATAGATCTCAAGCAGATATTGTACCTCAAGCATTGTCGTCAGTATCATTATCATCATCTACGCAGGTATTTAATATATATATATATATATATATATATATATATATATATATATATATATATATATATATATATATATATATATATATATATATATATATATATATATATATATATATATATATATATATATATATATATATATATATATATATATATATATATATATATATATAAATAAACTTATCACATTAATTTTTAAATACTGACGTTATGAAAATATCCCATGATTCTACAGTTTTGACATATTATTAGTGATAGTGATAATTATTTTTCAGTTGTAATATTGAAATAAATTTTTTTAATTCTTTGTGTCAAGATATTTTTATAATTCTGTTTATTTCAAGGTTGGAAATTGTTGCAAGTCGGGTGGTCCTATTTATACCACCACAACCTCAAGTACTAATTGCCCGATTGTATCATTGGTACCATCACCTTCAACATATCCTCCGTACATCTCAATACCGATGTTACCTGGAGGTGGTCCATCAACCTTACTTTCTCAGGGAGCCTATCATATTCAAGGGCACCAGAGAAACCCTTCCCATACTCTATTTCTAACTTCACCATCTGGAATAATACAAGGAAATCCAGGACACGTAATCAAAAATCCTACTCACATTCCACCATCTGGTCCTCATTCTATTGGTAACAAGTCACGTGGAGGCTCATCTGGAAGAAGTGGTAGTAGCAGCAGTAGCAGCAGTGGTGGCTTGAATAGGAAAAAAGGCATGGTTAGGGGAAATGTTTACCAAAACAAATCTCGTTCATCAGACTCTTCCCCGTCATCCTCTCAATACTCATCTCCTCCTCAAACTCCAAGTCCAGATCACACCAAGGACAATCGGCCTAAAACTGGTAATTTTTTAATTTTAAATGTTACTTTATTATTAATATGATCATCATTATCACGGACAAAGTGCTATTTAATAATATATTGAATAAGTAAGTTCAGAGATTTGCTAATTTATATCATCATGATTTTATTTTAAAAACTACGTGATTATACCAAAACTTTTAATTAAAAGTTGAGTACTTTAGAAAATATCGTTGTTAATCAAGACCTATCACAATGCATATATGTATATAATTTTTTTTATTAATGTTTTTATATAAAAGCAGTCTAAGTACTTATACTACTAATTTCATTAGTTTCTAAAATACATTTCAATCCAATTAATTTTTTTTTTTTTTTTTTTTTCGTTCTTTAAGATCAAAGCATACATAAATATGACATGTTTTCTAAACATTCTCATTTCACCCAATAGCCCTCCTCCCTTTTATAGTTCAAGTTGTTCTCATTGTTGTTTACATTAAATAACTATAGCTCTACATCAAATTTCTTCAAAGTACTTTCAATTGCACTAATTTGTTGAGTCGTTAAAGTTTTCTCTCATTTAACTTTGGCTTGATAAAATTTGTTACTGTTGAATTGTTTCCATCAGAGTTAACTTTTTAATCACTAACTTAATTATTTACCCTTATTTTTTTTTTTTTTTGGGGTGGGGAGGGGGTTTGTCATCTATTTCTTGTACAAGTGACTTTCTCTTCCAAAACTTATATATATAGAATTTTTTTTTCATCTTGATATCAAAACTTCTTTTCTAAAATATTTTAAACATAATTTTGAAGGTTAAGTATTTCTCCCACCATATTTTTTTTTTTTATGCAAGTTGCATTTGTATATTGATTGATTGATACACTAGTTACAGTGTTGTGTATTTGTATTTAGTTAGACATCTAGTATTGGTAGTCATGCATCTGCAATCAGAATATATACAGTACATTAATATAGCTTTTTTTTTTTTTTTTTTTTTTTTTTTTTGCAATGAGTGATACTTCCTTTTAATCTACATTTTCATTAAATTTAAATTTTGTGAGCTTGTTAAATGCTTTAATTATTTTCTTAATGCGCAAATTTTTCTTGTGAAAGATTTATGTTAGTGTTCTGTGGTACCGCTAGGTTAATGAAATTAAAGAACATGTCTTTTGAATATATATATATATATATATATATATATATATATATATATATATATATATATATATATATATATATATATATATATATATATATATATATATATATATATATATATATATATATATATATATATATATATAATATAGATGCTATATTTTTACAATTACTTTATCACAGATAAAAGAAGAAATGTAATATGCTCTTAATGTTACTTAGCTATTTTCCTTACATAAAGTGTGATCTAAAGTTCGATCGTTTTTATTTTGATGCATAGCATTTTCTTTGCTAATTGATACTTTGTCTTTTTCAATTGTTCTTTGACTTTGTAACATCCCTTTTTAATTATTTATATACTGTACATACCCTTTGATCGTTTGTGCCCAGCATATAGCAATTAGAAGACTACTTTGTATAAGCATGTATATATATACATAACATGGTTATGTAGAATTTTATTATTATTTTTGTTTTTCCATTATCCTATATATATATATATATATATATATATATATATATATATATATATATATATATATATATATATATATATATATATATATATATATATATATATATATATATATATATATATATATATATATAACATTATTATTATTATTTAAGGTGGTCATGTGCCTGGAAAACCTAGTGAGAACTTTGCCGTTGAGGATATGTGGGATCCCTCGGATCATAATGGTTCATATTTACCTTTGACAGGAGCAAGGGAAGAGGAAACTCCACCCCCTCACGCAATGGGAGCTCATGTTATGATTCCGTCAAATCCAGTTAGGCAACGATATTTTCCATATCATCATCCTCTTGGATTTATTGGATATCATCCTCATTCACCACATGGTATGTATCGTTATTCACTTGCTTCCCCAGTAATGATAGGGCCCAGACCAACTACTCCACTAAGTAGTGAAAAATCAAGTCGGGAAACTACTCCACCTAATCAAAACCACAATGTAATGGGACCTCCAGAAATGCAACAGAAGGTTCCTGAATATCCTAATACTGCGTCGTCATGCGTTCCCACATCTTCATCATATAACATGTGTGCAGTTGTCTCAGCTTCGTCTATCGGACCTTCTTCCGCATCCCCTCCAATTCCCACTGCCGGGGCTGAAAATTCTAATATTACTTTGGTACCTCCCCCTCCCAGTCAATCTGCGCATTCAGGCCCAACAAACGGGGGATTGAGTTCGAATATACCACATTATAATTCACCCAATTATCCTATGTTTGCAATGGGCGCAAGTCCTTTTATGACCCCATTATCTGGATTTATGCAGTCATCAACTGGTATACCAAATGGGTATGTTTCTCCACATAACCTTCCTCATAACTATCCTGTGCCTTCCATACCCAGCGGATTAAACTCTGGGGAACTCGTGTATCCAAATCCTTATCCTATGTTGCCTCAGTCAACTTTAGCAACTTCATCTTGTGGGGGTCACCCATCTATTCACCAGTCATCAGGAGGTCATGGTCCTGTCATAAGCCCATCTCCAACTTTGCCTCCTCCATATAGCCCCTCATACCAAGGTAATCCAGTACCTCCTACCCCCTCTAATCCAGTTCCACCCCCTGTAAAAAAAACTTTAACATGTTATAATTGTGGCAAAGTGGGTCACCGTGGTTCCGAGTGCAGAGAAGCCTCAATAGATGAAATGACAAAACGTACGAAAGTTTTATGAGTACAAAATAAGCAGTTTTGGCTTAAAAAAAATATGAATAATATCTGTTAACCTATATTTTAGTACATTTTAATTAAGTAATATATTGTTTTCATATGTATATTTAAAAGAATATTGTTTATAATGAAATTTAATGTAAATTGTTGAGCCTTGCAGTGTGATCATCTTGTTAGTTATTCTAAGAAAAAATTTAGGTTTAATTATTTATTTATTCTCTATTTTTTTTTTTTTTTTTTTTTTTAAACTAATTAAGTTAATTAATTGAATTTATATTATATATATATATATATATATATATATATATATATATATATATATATATATATATATATATATATATATATATATATATATATATATATATATATATATATATATATATATATATATATATATATATATATATATATATATATTTAATT
>SEYY01000984.1:115048-117548 GCA_009176605.1 Armadillidium nasatum
CAGAGGTGATCCACTCCCAGGATGCTGGATCCAATCAGATTGATGAATTCCTCACACATTGATTTAAATAGATATGACGTATGTTCAAATCCTTTGTTTGCATGAGTACTTGTATGCTCTGCCAGAAAAGGGTCAAACTTGGCCAGTAACTCTAGAAACCGTAAATAATTCCCGTTATAAGAGAACCCAACAATTTCAGCACTGCCACGAAATGAAAGGCTTGTTCTGCTAAAAACTTCACAACTTTAATTATTCACTCTTAGAAGTTTGTACCAGTACTTTTCTTTTATGTCCATTTGATTCACAAGTTGAGAATCGACACGTTTACCTTTGTTTTTACATATCAAAAGTGAAATTAAGGCTTGTCTATGTGAGGAGCTTTCTACATGTCGACGCAATAGATTGCTTGCATTTTTCCTGTCATTAAACCCTTCCACAGTAAACTTTGATGAACAGTATGAACTCATAAACTTACATGGGAAACAGAATAGGCGCCTTTTACTTTCTGAATAGCATAACAATTGTCTTGCATGTTCCTTGTTTGTAAGTTTATGACTATATGTGTAAAATAAGACTTCTGACAATATCGAGGTTTCTTTTCAGTGTCATACTATCACACGGATGAAAAGAAGGCACTATCAATATGTTGACATTTTTCACTTCCCTTGGATATCGAATAATCACGATATCACAGTCATCTATATTGTTCGGCCAGTTACCAATATCATTAGAGTACTACTTCATTTCACTTATTCATTCACATTTAGATTCGCAATATGTTTCCCCCTGCAAAGCCTGCACTAGTATTAGTTGTTACTGTACTTCCAGCTTCAGCGGTTACAGTACCACCACAATGAACATCAAAATATTCTGGCAGCTTACGTGTATTTGATATCTTCTTTCCTTTTCTTCCTTTGCTTTACGTTTTTCACTTCCAGAAGCATAATTTAAGACCAATATTGCTGTATCTACTGTTCGTTTTCTGCAATTGAAAAAAGTTTCATATATATATATATATATATATATATATATATATATATATATATATATATATATATATATATATATATATATATATATATATATATATATATATATATATAATATATATATTTATAAAATTCGTTCTCATCCGCGCAAGTTTCATAAATGCCATCTAAATTCATTTTCAGGCATGAAAGAAACCCAGGGTTGGCATAATAAAATCAAAATTATATAAATCAGTTGATTTTTTAACGTGATTTTTTTTTAAACATGATTTTTTTCTTTAAAGAAATAATGTCACTATCTTCATATTTTTAACTTCAAAATATCATGAGAGATTAAAAAAAAATTAAAATTAATTAATAAAATTTAGCCATTTTATTGGGCTGGAGGAAAAAATTAATGAACGTCCAAAGATATTTTTTTTCTTCTTAAGTATTGAAATCTGCAACATTTGCTTTACTTTTGAATTCTGGCTTTAGTTTTTTACTGTAAAAGGCGGGTGAGTTATATAAAATTTATTAATTTTAAAATTTCAATAGAAATGATTTTTTAAATTTAATTATTTTTATTTATTTTACAAACTGTACGAGTAAGACCGTGACACAACAACCTTTATTAATCACAAATTTCATTTAATTAAAAATAAAATAAAATGAATAAATATAAGCTATCTAGTATCTATAAATCAAAACATTCAAAAAAGTTTATTGTAGTAAACTTATTCCATAGAATTATGTAGTACTGTAGAGGTAAGTAAAAAAAAGTATTCAAGAATATATAACTACCATACGGCTACAAGTAATTTAAAATAGTTAAATAGGGATATACTCATCTTATCGAAGACTCATCGGGCTTAGATGAGTATTTTTATTTAAACGTTTTAGTATAATTGTAAAAGTGACTTACGCTGCCAACGATAAATAGTAAAGTTCTAAGCCTCGCTTTTTCAATATATAAAACAAGAGTCAACACACATGTTATAAGTTGCCGTTCTATAAAAGATTTTTTAAGTTAGTATGTATTCTGATATTTTATGAAAACCATAGATAGTTTTATCTACTAATTATATATAAAATATTTAATTAAATCTAAAATATAAGGATTTTCTAATATATATATATATAATATATATATATATATATATATATATATATATATTATATATATATATATATATATATATATATATATATATATATATATATATATATATATATATATATATATATATATATATATATGAATCATCTTTGAACACTACCGAAAATTTGAAAATATTTTCTCATTCCTCGCCACCATCTACAACAATTAATTTCAGTATATTTTAGTATATTAGAGTATATTTCAACATCATAAAAAAATTATTTGCTCTGATACCTTTATTCATTATCATTATTATTATTATTATTGCTTTAATATTGTCATTATTAGTAATATTCACTATCGCAATTTTATACTATAGTCGATACTAACGAAGATCTCTCGGCGGAGGTCGGAACGTCGTTTGGAAGAA
>SEYY01000984.1:122548-152548 GCA_009176605.1 Armadillidium nasatum
AACCTGTGGTGCCCTTTTTTTACATGCCCTAGGAAGGTGCTTATTTTGTTTAAAGGTCAATTAATAAAGCCCTACCGTCAGCTCTAAACAATGCTTTAAAAGATGTAGAAGATTAATTTGTCATGGCAATTTATCATCCTGTTTCTAGAATAAGCATAGATATTAAGTCGGTGGTCAAAGAGTTGGACAGATAAAAGGATGAAACTATGCAGATATAGACGAATCGCACGAGCTTTCGTCAAGGTAAGGTCTGGCGACCTTGGTAGCCAAAGTTCTTGGAAATAACTCAATTTTTACAGATCTCAATTTCATACACGAACGACTGTCGGGCGACCTCTCAGGATTCCACCTCGCTTCTCACACACCAAGATTTGTTCTTTGCAAATTTTACGAGCATCAATTTATGACCAGTTATTTGATATCTTTAAGCGCACATCTGAGACAGATCGAGTGTGATACTGTATTATATTACATATTAAAATTACATGTTCACACGTTTGAGTAAAGACAATTTAATTCTTTCTTTTTATAAAATTGCTAAATCAATTAAAATGATGGAAATTTTAAAAATATAGTTTTTCAGTTTCATTTCAAAAAATTCTTAAATCGTCCATCACTAATTATATATTATATATATATTATATATAATATATATATATATATATATATATTATATATATATAATATATATATATATATTATATATATATATATATATATATATATATATATATATATATATATATATCATTGATGAAAATTTATCCTTTGCAATAATCAAATATATCGTATATTTATAGACTTCAGGCATCAAGTTACGGTACAAGTGACGTATATTTTCTTACTGTTATATAATTAACGCCACTGAGGCGGCTGTACATAATCCCTTTCCACTGCTATAAAAGTACTTTTTAATAAAAGGTTTTAAATCTCAGACTACTTATGAACACTTTTTATATTTTTTAAAAATACTGCGATAATTTCTAATTATTATGAAATTAGGGTTATTTGTTCCAACATGAGTGGTTTGTTTGATCGAGTTAAATGTATTACATGTGGAAAAAGAAGTTATGCACATACTTTACTCATCACTTCACCTCTGATTTATTAATAATTATTTATGTTGAGAAAGTATTTAAATGATGATATATTACAATTACAATACAAGACAAGTGTTTCCTAATATGGAAAAAAATCGATACAAGATTACAAAATAATTTTTATTTACAAAAGAAGAAACAATGAAAATCAAATCAAAATTTTTTTTTCTATATTTATGAATTATTTTTTCATAATTTTAGACCAAATAGCTTCTTCCTCGCTATCCTCATCATCATCAGAATCTAAAAGAGTACTAATAGCCTGACTTGGAGCCGATTTTGTTTGAGGTTTCGGTTGAGGAAGAGAAGTAGGTGCCTTCACTTTTATTCCTACAAGTTTTTCGTACTCTTCGATACTTCCGATAACATTTGAAGCGGTTTTAGGCTGCAATTTGACCTCTATTTTAGGGGATTCTGGCTTTGCCTCAACAATAGTTTGCTTTGGTATAGCGGCCTTTGGTGCTTCTTTCACAATTCCCTTGCTTTTATTAGCTTGCGCTTCTTTGACCATTCCCTTACCTTTAGCCTGTATTTTCTTTCGAACCTTGCTCAGCATTTTACTGTTCGACACTACCTTTTGAACTTTCTCACTCTGTAACCAACGCATACTCCAACTTGAACCCCCTGCAGCAATGTCTTCATCAAATCCATCATTCTGTTTTTCAGCAGGATCAATAACACCAATGATTTCTAAATTATGGGACTCTCTAGAATCTTCTGGTTCTAATTCAGGCAACGGTTCTAAAACATCTTGAGTAGAATCTTCTCCGACATCCGGCAAAGAAGATATTTGAGATATTTCTTCTACGGCTTCTTCACTATCTTTTGGAATGTCACTCGCTTCATAAGGAGAATCGATATTCACTAAATCTTCGGATAATACAGTTTCCTCTTCGTACACAGAAATTACTTCCGCCCTTCTTTTTCTGTGCTTAGAAGATACTGTTTTAGACTTTCCTGAAACTTTAGCGATAAAACTCCTACTTGCATTACTTTCTGTTAAAGTATTATTGTCATCTAAAATTTTTTCAAAATCTTTTTCGTCTTCACATTCGCCTTCATCACTTAAGTTTAACTGATCTGCACCTTTATAAAAGTCTTCAGCAATTATAGCTGCTGCTTGTGGCTTATTTTCATCATCATCATGTGGCTTAGCATCTTCACTTTCTATCTGCAATGACTTTTCATCCGCTACTTTATCATCGCAAATAATTTTACTATTCCCTTCCTCAGTGTCGTTATCGTCTTGATCTGTATCTTCTGGCATTGCTGTAGAAGTAAGTGTTTCGTCACCGAGCTCTGACGATTTTTTAATGGCAGTATTACTCTTCTTACTGATCGAAAAACTAATAGACTGCCGATCTTCCTTACTTGGAAGAGTCTTCTTCGGTTCAGGTTTTGTATCAAGTTTTGGCTCTGCATTACTAGAATCTAAATTAATACTACTGATGGTGGAATCCTCTGGTTTCCAATTTGGTATTTTAGGTACGTCACTTAAGCTTCTGGATCTGCTTCGTCGACGACGATGACGACGTTTCTTCTTCGACTTTCTACTTCTTCTGCGCTTTGGAGACCTACTGTAACTTCGACTTCTACTACTACTATAACTGCTATAACTATCACTACTATAACTCCTAGAATAAGATCTACTAGATCTACTCAAAGCTTCTTCATTGCTATCAATCTCTCCTTCTTCTTTCTCTTCTACTTCACCTTCTTCTGCTGGCTCTTCGTTTCCAGCTTCATTTTGCTCAGCATTCTTTTCCTCTGAAGGAACTACATTATTCTCCTCAGTCTGATCTGGAGGGTTTTCAGAAGGTTCTTCAGTTTCATTTGATATTTGTTTAGCTTTTGCGATCTCACTCGACTCTTCTTCAGATTCTTTTCTCTTCCTGTACCTACGATTCATTTTGGCTTTTTGCATTCTTGCTTCAAATTCTTTCCTGCTTATCTTTTTTTTAGTGTTTTTTTTCGACTTGGGCGATTCAGAGCCTTCTTTTTTTAATTCTGGAGTGTAACTCATGCTGCGACTATGACTACGACTTCGACTGGGAGTTCGGCTTTTACTTCTGCTCTTACTACTAAAGCTACTTCTACTACTGCTTCTACTACTACTATAGCTCCGACTATCACTTCTACGGCGGTCTTTCCTTTTTCTTCTAGAGTGTCTGCTTCTACGATGAGACTCTGGGCTTCCGTGCCGAGAAACATTATCTTCATTATGAGTACTCTCTGGAGTCAATGGTTCCTCTTTTATTTTTATGTCTGGTACAAGGCCATTTGTTCCTTCTTCATCATCCTTCCCTTCGTCTCCTTCTTGCTTTTCCAACATAGTTTTGATTAACTTTGCTCGCATTTCGAGCTCTAAAATGTCTAATGTCGTTAAATTGGATTCGTTAATATTTTCAAGTTCGCTTAAATCTTTACCAGTCAGGAGATCTTCACTTTCAGGTTCTCTGAAAAAAATAAAAAATAAAATATATATTTATATATATATATATAATATATATTATATATATATATATATATATATATATATATATATATATATATAATATATATATATATATATATATATATATTATATATATATATATAAAAAGGTGTATTGAAATAATTTCATCTGAAATTTCAAATTTTATTCGGATTTCAGATGGAAATGGATTTTTTTTTTTTTAAATATTCTGAAGAATACTAAATAAATTGTCCAATAAAAATTACTTCTAACTACGAGTAAGTTAACTGTATTTATAATAGAGATAATTGACATATTTAATGTAGACAATTTTTCACAACCAATACTCCAAACCTTGTTACATGCAACTTAAGTTAAAAAAGAAGCTAGTACACAAGTAGTGTCTACAAGATCCTACCATAAAGTTAATAATGTCAAGCATACAAATTTTTTTTTTTTAAGCTACAAGGGCAAGTAATTTAAAATTAAAAATAAAACTAGGGTGCATATCAACTATATAATTCTCAAATAACTCATTTAATTAATCTACCTATTTTTCAATATTATAAGGAACTACTAGTTACCACACCTTCATATTAACCATTTAAAACACTAACTACTCGGTTGCTTAAAAAACCTTTTTGCAAAGCCTGTCTTGCAATTTTTTTGTTTATTTTTCTATTATGATCTCTACTTCTCTTATCATCTAGTATGAAAAACTTATTCTCCTCAACAAGGTCGAGAGATATGAACCGACCGGGGCCCCGGCCCCGGCCAAACCCGGCCATTTTTCTGACCCCGGCCCCGGCTAAAAATCAGGGAAAACCGGGGTTGCCGGCCGGGGTTAAAATGGCAAATTATACAAAAAAAAAAAAATTTTTTTTTTTTTTTTTTAATTTTCAGCTGATTCTGCTGAAGCTTTCAGTGTATATAGATTTTTTTACCGGTAAGAAAAGTCCATTTCTAGCGTTTTTCCGAGTCTATTATGGTTAAAAGTTTTTTTTTTTTTTTTTTTTTTTTTGTGGAAATTTTACCCTTTTTCAATAGAATGGCGGTGCCAAACCACTTTTTAGAATGAGCTGAAAGTTGGACTATTTATTCAAAATTATATGGGCTACAAAAGCCTCTAATAGACTTTTGTTCCCAGAGTTATAGAAAAAATGTTATAAGCCAAAAACTGACCAACTATAGAAAAAAAAATTTTTTGAACTAAAAAAAATCCACCTTTTCAGACAAAATCTTTTTAAAAAAAATACAACTATAACATTTCCTATTTTTGGTGTGTATAGAGGAGGGGTGGGGCTACAAATTCCTCTATGTACTTTATTCGATGAGATTCGTTGGTTTTGAGATATAGCCTTCAAAAAGGTCCATTTTTGGCCAAATTTCAAAAATTCCCAAAGTTTGAGAGGCTATATCTCGCTTCAAACAAAGGGCATTTAAAAATGCACTAAATAAAAATTGTTGCCCTGTTCCTCTTCTAAACAATATTCACAAATAAAAAAAAATAGTAGGTAGCGTTTTTTTTTTTAAATAATTTTTTCCTCCAGAAGGGTACGATTTTTTTTCAAGTGCTTATAAATTTTTTCTAGACGTGATATCAAAAATCTATTCCCACCAATGCAAGAAATTGGGGCAAAGGTATTCAGTTAAATTTTCAGCTCATGTGGACCAGTGGTTTGATCCAGTTATTCATTTTTTTTCAACTTTGGGTCCAAATAAGTTTCAAACCGTTATAGACTCAAAAAAATGCTCGAAATCAACTCAGAACTTCGTGAAAAAATTCACATACTTTGAAAATTTCAGCTCAATCAGTCAAATAATAAAAAAAAAATTTCAAACAAAATATAAGAAAATTAAGATTTTTTTCTTTTCTGTTTCTTTTGACCGCTCCTTTTCTGCTAGTGAATGTTCATCTTTGTGTTTTGATTTTAGATACTCCAAAAAGATTTGGTTGAAATTTTTTTTTTACTTGTAGCACCCGGAGGTTCTCTTCTAATTTTCTGACTGCAGATGTTACATTTAGCTATTTCGAGCCTATCCTGAAACATTGTAAAGTATTCAAATACTGCAGAAGCTGATCTTTTAGCCATATTGACTGAAAGTATAAACAAAATAATAATTTTTAAATAATGCAGCTAAATGATACAAGTTTGATACATAGCAATAAAATAACAATGATATGTATAAATACAGGTTAAATTGATAATTTTATATCTTACATTTTTTCAAACTTTACCTTTTGGGTCTTACCTAGGTAAACGTGTTAAATCACTATTATGAATTAGAATAATTTTTTTTTTTTAATTTTTGTACTTTTTTTAAACTTTAAATATACAAAACTGTAATTTTCTGATTTTTTTTTTAGAGAAAATGCATATAATCATTAATTTAAGTGAATGTTGGCTATTCTACTCCTTCCTTACAATTAAATAAACCTTATATCTAATTTTCTTAACCTAAAATTTCAGTGCTTTTGACCTCTTTACAAATTTTAGGAAACCCCGGCCCCGGCCAAATTTGGGTGACCCCGGCCCCGGCCAAATTCCAGCCCCGGTCGGTCCCTATCGAGAGATAAAAAATTTATAAACCTGAACCACATTCCCTTAAAAAAAAAAATTCATTTTTATAGAAATATGCACAGTTCATAAATCTCATTGCTATTAATATTCACATACGTTTTTTTTGTTAACAAACTAATCTTTTCCCATTAATTTCATAAATAAAATCCTTTCCCGAGTAATTCGCTAGACACTTACCAGCCAAACTCAGAAGTTTGTCAAAGTCATGCTAAATTTTAATAAATATTCAAAATTCCCTACAAAGGTGGTCAATTTAAAATCGTCAACAAATTTAGTAACCCTATTTTTTAATCCCCTATCCAATTAATTTACATACATTTTGAAAAGAACTGTCTCCGTCATAGAACTCTGAGGACCACCACTCTTTTATCAGATCTTAAGATGATCTGACCATAAAACACTACATACTAAAACAATGTGTCATACAACAAAGTTCAAGAGAACCTCCTTTGTCCATCTTAGGCGCCACCTTACGCTTTTGTGAGAAACTAAAAGCAGCATAGGGGTAAATATCTATATCGTTTTTGGCTATATATATATATATATATATATATATATATATATATATATATATATATTATATATATATAATATATATATATATATATATAATATATATATATATATATATATATATATATATATATATCATGAAGAATTTTAATTCCTTGACAGCAAGGACTACATTTCTCACATTTCTAAGTAGGAAAGAGAACACAAAGTTATTTTCAAGGCCTCAAAAACTCAGTTCCTTCATCTACTCGACAAAATCGTCTACACAACTTAAATTTTTGGAAAACACACAACTCGAGGTTTTCCCGTTTTTTTTGTTTTTTTTTATTAAATACTCTTCATTCGTCCTTTCTCTGAGGTATCTTCAGAATCTCTTCACAATATCCATGTTGTTTGCTCTGTATAGGGACATTGTTCGAATCTGGGATGGTTCTACTCCAAGAACCCTTCTTGAAAGGGTGGAATCGAAAATATTTCGCGTTATTAACTCTCCCACTCTACTGACTCTCTCTAATCTCTCTCCTGTTGTTGAACAGTTACATCATCCACCTTATACCATCACTAATACGACATCGTTCTTTCGAACCCTTACCACATACTTCCACTGAGAACTCGCACGACTCGTCAATCAACACAATCTCATTTTTTCAATGTACAACTTTCTGATCTCCAAAGTTAACTTTCTTATACACGCACTATTGATAGTCTCGAACACACTTCACCTTCTATTTCTTCCACTTCTTATTACTTAAACACTTTCAAACATCGTGTGTAGAGTCATGTCTACACTTAATTGATCGAATTTTATATATATATATATATATATATATATATATATATATATATATATATATATATATATATATATATATATATATATATATATATATATATATATATCCACATTGCACTAATACAAGAAGCCCACATTCCAACAAACCAACTTCCCCCAACTTTCTACAAATATGACTCCATCTACTCCCAGCATACACCCAACCATCACAAACTATTAACTCTCATCCACAACTCTATAAATTACTCCAACACATCCTCTCAACATGCTAACACGCAAACTGACAACACATCTAAAATTCAAACCTTCTCAATAGAAATAAACAAAACTACGCACAACATAGTAAACCTATACATACCACACCATACTTCCAGACACTGTCCACCAAACTACTCACCTAACCTCTCTACAATAACAAACCTTCCTAATCTCCTATTATGCGGAGACTTCAATGCCCACCACCCGTCCTGGTACAAAAACCAAGCCTCCGACCAAAGAGGAACCCACATCATCGAACACCTGGAACATCTCAACATCCTTAACGAAAAAAACCTCCACACCAGAATCCCACCGCAAATCAACCAATCCCCCACATCACCAGACATCACTTTTTGCTCCTCAAACATTCACCCCTTTCTACAATGGACCACAGAAACCGATCTAAACTCCGACCACCTACCTATAATTATAAAATACAACATCAAAAACAAACCCACTTACAAATCTAAAACTACATTTACCAACTACAAAAAAGCAGACTGGACCGGTTTCTCCAACTACATAGATGAAAACCTCACAACAAACGAAATTACAAACATATCCTCCCTCAAATCAGCAATAAATCATCTCACCCACACAATCCAGAAAGCGGCCAACATCTTCATCCCTAAAGGCCACATTAAAAAATATGTACCAAACCTCTCCCCCGAAATCGCTTCCCTCATAAAACAAAGGAACACACTAAAACGCCAAAACAACCCCACACAACTCACCAAAACACAATTAGAAACCCTAAACAATCAAATATCGACCCTAATAAAAACTCACACAACAACAACTACCAAAACTTCCTCATCAAAAACTTGGACAACACAAACAGCAAAAGAGTCTGGAAAACAATCCACACAATTCACAATGCAAAAAACAACCAACTTCACACTCACGAAACTCCAACCAATCCCACTACACAAACCCCATTAACTCCCAAACAACACATCAACCTACTGGCCACACACTTTGCTAAACAAAGTAGCTTACCTACCCATCCACAAAACAGAAAATAATAAAAAAACTGAAAAAGCTACGCAACAACCAAAACAACTTAAACGCCATCACACCCACAAACACACAAAACACCATTAAAACTATCAAAAACTCTCCAGCAACAGGACCAGACAACATATCAAATATTCACCTAAAACACCTATCCATCCACACAATCACATACTTAACCTCCATCTTCAACAAATCCATCCAACTCAACTATATCCCACCACAATGGAAAAAAGCATTAATCATCCCTAAACTAAAACCTGGCAAAGACCCTTCAAACCCCTCCTCTTACCGCCCAATCTCCCTATTATCCACCATCTCAAAACTTCTTGAAAAACTAATCCTAAATTCTATCCTCCAATTCATCCCACAACAAAACTTCCAACACGGGTTCAAACCCAACCCACTCCACCACCACTGCACTTACCAACATCATCCAACCTATATTAAACGGACTAAACCATAAGCCATATCACAAAACTATATTAATAGCAATTGACATAAACAAAGCCTTCGATACTGTCCCAAGACATAATCTTATCCATAAAATCCTCCAATCCAACATCCAAACAAATACTAAGAAATGGCTATCCAACTTCCTATCAGGAAGAACCGCCCAAATACAACAAAACGGCCATAAATCACGTACCATCAACTTAAGAAAAGGAGTTCCGCAAGGAGCCATACACTCCCCCACCCTATTCAACCTAAACACAGCAGACCTCCCACAACCCAAACAACTTTCACCCGCATCACCTCATACGCCGACGACATAACTATAGCCACCACTCACGAAGACCTCACCACCGCAACATCACTCACTCAAGACTACCTAACACAACTCCAAACTTGGCTAGTCGAAAACAGGATGACAGCATCACCAAACAAATCCTCCATAACCCTCCTAACAACAGACAAACACATATCCAACACCCACCCACAAGTCCTACTAAACAACACCCCCATACCCTTCAACAAAACCCCAAAGATTCCTCGGCCTAACATTTGACACTCGCCTCACTTTCTCCAAGCACATTCAAAATACCACCTCAGCCGCAAACAGAAAACTCAACATCCTCAAAACAGTGGCCAACACAGACATAAACAACAACATACAAACCTCAATTGCAATCTACAAACAATTTATACGCCCCACCATTAACTACGCTTCCCCTGTCTGGCACCCTCTGCTCTCCGACAAAAACTTAACGACACTCCAAATAACGCAAAATAAAGCCCTTCGCACAATCACCGGCTGCACACGCACAACCCCTCAACAACACCTACACAACGAAACCAAAATACTACCCATAAGGAATCACCTCGAAATGATAGGCACCCAATTTTACGCAAAAACACGCCTACCCACACACCCATGTCACAATACTCTCCTCCAACCTACCCCACAAAGACTAACACAGCCTCCATCGTCCACCGGCGCCTTTTACAAACAGATCCTAAATCACATCCCCCTCCTCCCCCCAATACCACAACAACCAAACATATACACACTCAACTAACACATTCATACATGATCAACAGACCTCCAAACAACATCCTTAACAGACCCCCCCCCGAAATAAACCCCGACTTCAACAACCTCCCAAGACACTTACAAACCTCACTTGCAAGATTGAGATGCGGTCACCACCCAAACCTACAACATTACAAACACAAATTCAAAATAAACCAGGCAGCATCTCCCACCTGTACTAGATGCGGAATGGCCCCGGAGACCGTGAAACACTTTCTATTACGCTGTCCTTCCAACTCTCGCCCCAAAATCTTCTGGGGCATCACTTCTTTGAAGGATCTCTGGACGAGACCGACTGCGGCAGGAAGCTTCATTAGCGAAGTGTGGCCGCCTCAACATGGGGTGGTCAGGGGGTGAGAAGGGAAAAAAAAAAAAAAAGGTATATATATATATATATATATATATATATATATATATATATATATATATATATATATATATATATATATATATATATATATATATATATATATATATATATATATATATATATATATTATATATATAAAATAAATAAAAAAAAAAAAAAAAAAAAAAAAATAATAACTAAAATAAATAAAAAAAATAAATATACCAAAAGACTTGTTACACAAAACCAGCTAGAATTCAAACTGGTTCACTACTACCTAACCAACAAACCAATCCATATCACCCAAGTTCTGAACCTAATAAATACACTTTATAGATTAAAAAGTCAACATTAAGAGTTTTAACAGACGAAGAAAAAATCAAATAAAAAATATTAAAAACTAACATTTTGATGGTGACATTGGGGACTTTGGAGTCATCATTTTCATTCTCGATGTTTTCATTCGATTCAATCGGCTTTTTTTCTGAATCAGAATCTTCAGAGGAAGAACCAGACATTTCTTGACCTATTAAGAAATATATTTTAATTATTATTATTATTATTTAATTATTATTGTTAATACTATGCAATTATTGACAGTTGGCAATCATAAATGGGTAATTTTGCTATTTTAAATTGATTATTCAGGAGAATCTTCACTATACCAAAAAAACTATAATCTTAAAATAACACAAAAACAAAGAGAAACAAAATCAAAAAATTTTCATTGTTGAAGAAAATCCCAAAATATTGATCAGCAGAATTTTTTCCTTATATTTTAAATAATAATAATAATAATAATAATAATAATAATAATAATAATAATAATAATAATAATAATAATAATAATAAAACTAATAGCTAATAAATTTAAGATAATTTAGGAAAGAGAATAAATCAAAGTAGTTAATATATATATATATATATATATATATATATATATATATATATATATATATATATATATATATATATATATATATATATATATATATATATATATATATATATATATATATATATATTTTTTATTTACGGGGAGGGAAGTACCGCTCCCGAAGCTATGAGATTACCCCCTGTTGGGTATACGGGATGTTAAAGGTACTCCTATCTCATCCCGGTGCCCAATGGTTCGCTCCCTTTCGCGCTCACCTTCTATCTACACGGAGTGGCTCTCCTTTACATACATAAAACATTTCTAACACATCTTAAAAATAATTAAAATAAAATCAAAAATGGCGTCAACTTCGGTAGCCTCGGAGAAGCACGGGGGGCGGCTTCCAAAAATAGCCCCTCATCCACCCCTTCCCCCATCACCACTTGAGAGTTGGTGGCCTCCGGTGATGGGGTTGGTGCCACCAGGACTCGGCCGCCGGCTTGTCCTGATGCACGGTCTATTTTTTTTCATTAATTTCTGCAACATTCGCGGTCTGCACTCTAATTTCCACTTTGTTGAACATCACCTCTCTTCTTCTAGACCTCACCTCTTATTCTTGACCGAAACTCAGATGTTTGAGCGTTCTGATAGCAAACCCTATTCTGTTTCCTCCTACTGTCTCTATCCTCAATTTTCAGCCAAAGGCGGTTGTTGTGCATATGTGCGCAACGATGTCGTTTGTTCTCGTGTCTCTAATTTGGAGTCTTCCGAATTTTCCACCTTATGGCTTAGGCTCTCTTGCCACTCTACGACTAAATTCATTTGTTCAGTTTATTTATCTCCTAATTCTACTGACTATCCTAAATTCTTCGACTATTTAAACTCCAAAATAGAGCACATTCTCTCTTCTTCTCCTTTCTCTGAAATCATCATATTAGGTGATTTCAATGTTCACCACCGCCAATGGCTTTCTTCTAGTTCTCATGATACAGCTGGTGAACGTGCCTTCCTTTTTCGCTATCCAAAACGACCTTGAGCAGTTGGTGCAGCTCCCTACTCGTATCCCTGATCGTCTTGGAGATGAACCCAACGTTCTAGACCTTTTCCTAACTTCTAATCCTTCTCCTTATACTGTTAAACTCTTTCCTCCTCTGGGTTCCTCCGATCATCTTCTTATCTCTGTATCCTCTCCTATCTCTTCAAGTCTTCCGCAGGAAAGACCCCCTTCTACGGAAAGGAAACGCTTGTGGCACTTCGGTGCCGCAAGCTGGTCGGACTTGCGGTCGTACTTCTTTGATTTCCCGTGGAATGATTATTGCTTCCGTGGGAGGGGTCCCTCGGAGTGTGCAGAACGCATAACCGAGGTGATTCTCTCTGGCATGGAGGCATACATTCCATATTCTTTCCCTTCTACTAAACCTAATAAACCTTGGTTTAACTCTGCTTGTTCTCGTGCTATCCGCCGCAGGGATGCTGCCTTCAGGGATTACCGTCGTCTTCAAACTCCTGAAACTCACGCTACTTATATTTCATCCCGGAATCGTGCAAAATCTATCCTTCGTAACACTAAAAACTCCTTTCTCCGTAAAAATGCAATAATCTTTCTGGTTCCTCTTCTTCACGTTCTTTCTGGCATTTTGCAAAAAAATGTCAACTCTAACTTTGCTTCTTCCTCTTTCCCTCCTTTAATATCTTCCGACGGCACAACTGCTGTTTTACCTTCTTCTAAAGCTGAACTCTTTGCTCAAACTTTTGCCTCTAATTCAACCTTAGACGATTCTGGAGCTATTCCTCCTCCTTCAACCCCCTCTAACTCAATTATGCCTAAAATTAGAATTTCTTCTAAAGATGTCATTTCTGCTCTCTCTGAGCTTAATACTAAGAAGGCGTACGGTCCTGATGGTATTCCTCCTGTGGTTCTCAAAACTTGTGCTTCCGAGCTTGCACCCTGCCTCGGTAAACTATTTCGTCTTTGTCTCTATCTACTTCAACCTTCCCTTCTTGCTGGAAACGTGCGCTCATTCAACCTGTGCCGAAGAAGGGGGACCCCTCTCAACCCTCCAACTACCGTCCTATTTCTTTGACCTCCGTTCTCTCTAAAGTTTTCGAATCTATCCTTAACAGGAAGATTTGGAAGCATCTCAATTCTTCTAATCTTATCTCTGATCGCCAGTATGGCTTTCGTAAGAAACGCTCTACAGGTGATCTTCTTTCCCTTCTCTCTGAATCTTGGTCCTCCGCTATTCGGCATTTCGTTGAATCTTTTGCTGTTGCGCTGGACATATCGAAAGCCTTCGATAGAGTCTGGCACAAAGCTTTGATTTCTAAACTTCCCTCTTTCGGTATCTATCCTTCTCTCTGTGATCTTCTCGCTAATTTCCTTTCCGGTCGTTCTATAGCAACTGTTGTAGACGGCCACCGTTCATCCTTTAAATCTATTAATAGTGGTGTTCCTCAGGGTTCTGTACTATCACCAACACTTTTTCTACTCTTCATTAATGACCTTCTCTCTATCACCTCATCTCCTATCCACTCCTATGCTGATGACTCCACCCTTCATTATTCCTTCCATTTTGAAAAACGTCCCACCCAACAGCAGTTGATAGACTCGAGAAGGGTAGCCTTGGAACAACTAACCTCTGATCTTTCCCGTATTTCAAATTGGGGCAGAGAAAACATGGTTGTTTTCAATGCCTCAAAAACTCAGTTCCTCCATCTCTCCACTCGACACAATCTTCCACACAACTATGATATCTTCTTCGAAAACACACAACTCAAGCCTTCATCTGTCCTTAATATTCTTGGTGTTTCTTTTTCTCGTGATCTTTCTTGGAAAGATCACATTACTTCTCTTTCTAAACAAGCTTCTAAGAGGTTGGGTGTTCTGAGGCGCCTTCAGAATTACTTCACGCCACCCCAGTTGCTTGCTCTGTATAGGGGTGTTGTTCGTCCCTGTATGGAGTATGCTTCGCACATCTGGGGTGGTTCCACACATACAGCTCTCTTAGAGAAGGTGGAGTCAAGGGCATTTCGTCTCATCAACTCTCCTACTCTTACTAACTCTCTTCAATCTCTTTCTGCCCGTCGAATTGTTGCGTCACTCTCTCTTTACTATCGCTATTACAACAGACACTGCTCTTCTGAACTCTCTCGTTGCATACCTCCTCCATCGAGAAGAGCTCGTGCGACACGCCTTTCTACACATTCTCATCCTTTCTCTGTCCAACTCTCCGACCCCAGACTTAACCGCTATGCTCAGTCTTACATATACTCTACTGGTAAAGTCTGGAACACACTCCCTTCATCTGTTTTCCCAACTTCCTTTGACTTGCATACTTTCAAACGCCGTGTGTCTGGACACGTCGGCCACCATCGACCATGATTATAGATCTTTCCCAACTCCGGTGGAATTTGGTAGGCCTCCTGGCCTTTGCCCACCGGAGGAGACATAAAAAAAAATAAAAAAATATATATATATATATATATATATATATATATATATATATATATATATATATATATATATATATATATATATATATATATATATATATATATATATATATATATATATATATATATATATATATAGGTTCTACACCCCAGGCCCAGGGGTATAGCTAAGTTTTGTGCCAATTTTAAATTTCTTTTACAGCTTTAATTACATGAGAAAAAATTATGATTTATAGTTTTAAAAAATTTAACTACTGTAATTTTAAATTATAGATGTTAGAAGCATTAAGACCGGGAAATGGATAGAAGAAGCTACAGAATCATTTTTCTTTGTGGCAAACATAATGGATTTTTTCAGTATCATGGTCAGTACTCACTACTCTATAGTCAATAGTTAGTAACCTCATAATAATAGCAAAACTTAGTTTATATTTTTAATTTACAGGAAGAAGACTAACAACAATTCAAGAAGACTTAGAAGGAGAGCGGATTTCTAAGTTCCAACCTAATTATTTAGGAGGATTCACAAGATTTTGGATTATAAAGATGAAGATCTGTTACATGCCTTGTTTTCTAATTAAATTCTTAACTTTTATATGGCAAAATCAGCAGTGGTGGACTGTCATGGAGAGTAAGACATCAAAATCCAAAAATTTACCACCAGGATTTTGCAAATTAATTAGAAATTTGCTCAGCTTTCCATCAACTTCAACTTCAATTAAAACTTGTCAAAATTTACATACGGCTAAACATGAATACCTTTAATGCCAATAAAAACTTTTCACCTTGGAAGATCGAGGGTCGCCTTGGCAATGTCAAAAACTTTAGATTGGGTTAAACTGATGGAAAATATGGCCAATGCTTGCCTATATATTGGGCATTCAATACCTAATCTAAAATGAATGAGGTCTATGTAGGCATAATCAAAACTAAGTCCGTTTCCACACCTTGGAGTTGATGTCACGCAGTAGGTTTTGAAAGCAGCAAAAGGTTGTTTTCAATTGTGAGGTGAAATAGATAACAACCAATAATCCAGAGTAAGTCCCAAGGGCTTAAATGAGGATTTCACCTGTACTTGAAGCCATTTAGTTCAAGGTCTGGGAGAATAAGAACATAAGAAAACTTCTTAAAAAGACTTTTGTACATAATAAGTGTTATGGAGAGAACTGGAAAATATCATACTTGGAAGGTTTTATTCATTAGTAAACTTCAAATGAAGAAGATATAAAAGTTTTTAAAAGATGCTAGTTCTCCATGTGACTTTAAAGACTTCCTCTAGATCAAAGAAAGCTCCAAAAACCACTTTGCCTTTGAAGAATGCCTCACTGATATCATGCTCTATCTGAGGTAAAGGACCATCTGTTGATTGGTGCTTACAGAAGCTAAATTATAAATCTAACATAGGTTGGCAAATGTAAGGGATACCAGTTTTTGATATCAATTTGCTGTCTTTTTTTGGGTTTGGTTGGGAGGTCACCCAGAACAAATGACATTTTTACTCATATTCTATTAAACAAATCGAAAAAGAAATGCACAAGTGGAATCGTAGCAATGATGGAACATTGTGTAAGAAATTTTAACTGGTCCAGGAACTTCATTGCATAAGCCATGTCTGTCTGATATCTATGGTAAGCAGAGTTGTTTATACAAGGAATCACCTTCTCTCCTGTTTGTCAAAAAATCTGGTAGGCTGGCTAAGTTCGGAATTTGCCGAAATAAAACATGATAGCTAGAGTGATTTGTGTTCAAATATACAAATATATTATTTACATAGTAGCTTCACACAAATTGTTTTATTAATTAAATATAAATATTTTCAAAATCATTAAATATAAAAGTTTTGGCAAAGATTAAAGTTAAATGATTAAAAATAGAAAAACATGCAATGATAAATGTTGCATATTAGCAACATTTAGCATATATAGAATGACGATTAATTTATTCCTCATTCTTTAATTACAAATTAATTAGTGGAATCTCATCATTATTTTCATTTACCATTTAAAATATTATATATTATATATATATATATATATATAATATATATATATATATATATATATATATATATATATATATATATATATATATAATATTATATATTAGGGATGGAGTGAAGTATCGGTATCGGTATCGGTATATTTAAGTATCGGTATCGGTAGGTTTATTATCGGTATCGGCAAAAATTTTTATAGGAGTAAATCGGTATCGGTAGTATCGGTAGTAGTATCGGTATCGATACCGGTATCGGTATCTGGTAATTTTTTCGGTATATCGGTATCGGTAAAAATTTTGGTATCGCTCCATCCCTAATATATATATATATATATATATATATATATATATATATATATATATATATATATATATATATATATATATATATATATATATATATATATATATATATATATATATATATATATATATATAAAATCTCAAAATGGCTGATGAATAGCTCATTCTATTGTCTACAGTCATTTTAATTCATTTTCTTTTCTTTGCAAACAGAAACTTTTTGTCCAAAGAGAAGCCTATAAAAATTTTAATCTTACAAAACAGCATAGTAGTATATATATATATATATATATATATATATATATATATATATATATATATATATATATATATATATATATATATATATATATATATATATATATATATATATATATACCATTTATGATTGATAAAATTCTTCTTTGGCTCATTCCACGTAGTTCATGGAGGCAAAGCTGCTGTACATCAATTAAAGGTATTTCCTAAAAAGAAGAAAAACAAAAGATAAAATTTCTTAAAGAATTTTCTGGCAATTTAATATGACTGCTGAACTTAAATGAATAGTGACAAAAAGTTTAAATTTTGAAGAGGGAGAAATATTCATCAAAATGTGTGGAAAAAAACTAAAATTAAAGAGAAGTGTGTGGATAAGTTTTGATTTGAAAGAACATCAAAGAGAAATTATGTTGAACAGAGGAATTTAAATCTAGTTTCAAAAAGTTTTACTAAAGCAATAACTAACAGGAAAGTTAATTTGTATATGGAATGACAATGTCAAATGATAGGAGTTTTATACAAGAAGAAACTACACTCATATAAGGAAAGCCACTAATGCATTTTGAAGATGTTTTGAAGGTACCTATTCACAACTACCCTCCTACAAGCTTATTTACTCAGAATATAATAACAAATGATCCTTCCTATAAAAATCAAGAGATAACGAAATATCAAGCATATTAAGGGCTGGGAAAGGTCTGAATTGTGTTATAAAATATGTTGCAGACAGAGAAAAAAAAAAATTCAGTTTTCTCTTCCCCAATTTGAAATAAAAAAAAGATTAGAGGTTGGTTATCCAAGGCTAACCTCCTAGCATTAGCTATTTGCAAATAAGTTGGATACTTCTCAAAATAAAGTGATGAAGAATAGAGCTATCAGCATAGAATTGGATAGCTGATGAAAAGACAGAGTAGGTTATTAATGGAAAGAAGAGTAGTATAGAGAACAGAAACTTTAGGAAAACTACTAAATTTTGACCGATTTTAAGTCTGAATGGTGACTTCTACAACAGATGGTATACACAAAGGGTTCTCACAATCTGGGAGGGGGGGGGGCCCCGCCTCCCTGGGGAGGCATGCCATCCCTCTCCTTAATTTGGGTAATAAAAATAAAATATAATTATAAACCAGCATTAAAGTTGGACAGCTAATCCAATACCTAAAATCACATATATATATATATATATATATATATATATATATATATATATATATATATATATATATATATATATATATATATATATATATATATATATATATATATATATATATATATATATATACAGAGATGGGCATCGTTACATGAAATTGGGTAGCGTTGATAAGGAGAGGACTGTACCGTTACTCGTTACTTGAGAGAAAAGGTGTAGCGTTACCGTTACATCGTTACATTTTAAAATCCTTTAAAGCGTTACCGTTACTCGTTACATGTAACGCGTTACTTTTGGTCAGTTTCGGGCTTAATTATTAGTTTACAGTTTTCCGTACATGATCATATGTATACATATTTACTGCTGACGATTAAATCATTGGATTAACTAACAGTTTTTAAACTTTTATTCAAAAAGTGCAATTTATATTACTATCATTGACCAAATAATATAAATATAGTTTTTAAAATTGTTATATAATATTTTAAGTTTCATTATATAAATTTAGTGCAATAAATGATATACATTTATGGAATTTAGTGATACAATATTACCCATATTTGAAATTTTTTATAATTTATTTTATTAATAAACGTAGAAGATTATCTGAATTGTGCTTCACTTTGAACCCTAGTTAGCCGATCTTCTTTCAACATTGTTTAATTTTATTGGACGGTATGCAAAGTATTAAGAGTAGATATTATTAATATTAATAATGATAATGGTAATAATAAAAAAAAATTGACAGTAATAATGTATTGTAAAGTTAGGTAATTATAATAATAATAATTATAATAGTAATAATTAAGATCTATTTAAACATAGTTAATCACTTAATAATAAATAATAATAATTTTCAGTGACCATATTGAGCATAAATAAAATTAAAAAAGAAAGACATAAGGATTTTATTTATAGTAACTTAATATATATATATATATATATATATATATATATATATATATATATATATATATATATATATATATATATATATATATATATATTTAAAAATCTTGAAAAATTAAAATTCGTTTCCATAAAAATAAACAAAAATGTCAACACAGTGGAGTTTCGTGTGTAGGATGTAACGAGTAACGAGTAACGGAAAAACCCGTTATAATTTGTAAAAATGGGGTAGCGTTACCGTTACAGCGTTACATTTTAAAACCCTTTGAAGCGTTACCGTTACTCGTTACATTTGTAACGCCCGTTACGTAACGCCGTTACATGTAACGTTACTGCCCACCTCTGTATATATATATATATATATATATATATATATATATATATATATATATATATATATATATATATATATATATATATATATATATATATATATATATATATATATATATATATATATATATATATATATATATATATATATATATATATATATATATATATATATATATATATATATATATATATATATATATATATGGCTTATGTAATCATGTTAAGATACATTTAAATAAATAAATAAATAATCGCTTATCTAGTGCCATTTGGAAATGGTCGCAGAAGGTTGTCACTAACCGGGAAAATTTTCCCCATTAGAGCTACCTTCTTGCTCCAATCTTCCAAGTAACCAGACAGGTCTTCTGTCTCACACTTATTTAACAGGAAAATTGAAAAGCCTAATTAATTCTCATACAGATCGGATGATATTTGACTTTTTTGAGGACCAGTTGTGTTCCAAACCTGGAAAGTTGATGTTTTCAACAACAAAAATTGAAAATACACTTCAGTGGATAATTTTTTTAATGTTTTTCCACTATTTTTGAGTTATTTAGCATAAGAGTTCAAGTATACTTTTCAAAATATAGATTTTTAACCAGGAAGGTGAATGGAAAGAGTGGACAGATGGAGGGGGAAAGAAGAATGAAAATACTAACATACGAACCAATTAATAAATAATACATTTAAAAGCTTTATATTGAAACATTGCTTTGATGTGTTTATATGCAAAGAATTCAATGAACAACAAAAGCATGGATAAAAAGTAATTTTATCATGTTTATAACGAATTTTTACTTTTTTTTGAAAAAGTCAATTTTCTGGGTTCAGTCCTCAAAAAAGACAAATATCTTCCGATCTGTACATTTGTCAACCAAGTTGTGGGAGTGAATATTGAAGCCATGAACATTCTCTACAAAACTATAATTTAATAAAAAAACGTTCTTAGGATAAATTGTTCTAATTTTATAGCAGAAAATCACCCATTTTTTGAAAAAGAATAGTTATTTTTCAATACTTTAGAAGTAATGAGGTAGGTCTTAATGTTATCTGATTGAGTCAAAACTTTGACAATCTCATTGTTACAATTGGCAACTTTTAAAAGAGATCCTATCAAAGAAATTCGGGGACTGATCTCTTGCGACCACACTAATTAATATATATATATATATATATATATATATATATATATATATATATATATATATATATATATATATATATATATATATATATATATATATATATATATATATATATATATATATATATATATATATATATTATACCTTCAAAATTGGAGGCATCATAGCTTCAAGTTTTGATCCTTTAATAGTTGCAAACATCTGAGCAACAAGTTCCTCTTCATCATCAGCATAATGGGTTAATGAATACAACTCATTTTCTAGATTCATCATTTCCTGATCACTGTCTCCTCCTTGCCCCTTTGATTTAAACACAAGGATTAATTTACATTAAATACTCTAAGTTAAGTTATTATTTAAATTTAACTGATTTAAATAAGAAAGCCAACAACAATGTTAAAAAATATAGAAAAAAAAAAAAAAAAAAAAAAAAAAAAATTACAAACCACCCATATGGCAAGGTCATTTCTAAATGAAACACAATTGTCTTGGTTTCACAAGGAGAGATTATATTTAATAGGCTTTAATATTTGGGGATTGCAACAGGAGTGGGATGGTTTAAAACTAGGTTAAGTGAATATATATATATATATATATATATATATATATATATATATATATATATATATTATATATATATATATTTATATATATATATATATATATATATATATATATATATATATATATATAATAGATTATATTATGGAGTTTTGAAATCTTTTAGTTTTTAATTTGAAAAAAAATAAAAAATTATATAATTTACACAGTTACAGGGAAAAAATATAGACAATATAATCAACAATAGTTGAAAATGCTTGTATGAAGCCCTTTTCAAGTTTTAACGTATCACATGACACAAAAAAGACAAAATGTTGGACATTTCTGAATTTGATCATAACTCATAAGTACAAAGAACTAGTCAGCATGTAACATTTTTAAGTAGGTTTATATTTTTCAAACAAGAATTGGCTTGTATTTCTTTCAAACAAGCATGAGACATTGAAGGGAGCTAGTGACCAACTGGGGCTGGAATTTTGCCAGGGCTGGGGCTGGGGTTCTGGCCGGGGTTGCCTAAAATTTGTAGAGGTCAAAAGCACTGAAATTTTAGGTTAAGAAAATTAGATATAAATTTAATTGAGGTTTATTTAATTATAAGGAAGGAGTAGAATAGCCAACATTCATTTAAATCAATGATTATCTGCATTTTCTCCGAAAAAATTTCAGAGAATTACAGATTTTGTAAGATAAAAGTATAAAAATAGTACAAAAATTTTAAACAAAATTTTTTTTCTGATTCACAATAGTGATTCAACAGGTTTACCTAGGTAAATGTTATCCCTAAGATAAAGTTTGAAAAATGTAAGATATAAAATTATCAATATAACCTGAATTTAGACATATCATTGTTATTTTATTGCCATGTATCAAACTTGTATCATTTAGCTACATTATTTCAAAATTACCATTTTGTTTATACTTTCAGTCACCATGGCTAAAAGATCAGCTTCAGCAGTATTGGAGTACTTTACAAAGTTTCAGGATAGGCTTGAATAGCTAAATGTAACATCTGCAGTCAGGAAATTAGAAGAGGACCTTCGGGTGCCCCAAGTAAAAAATTTTCAACTAAATCTTTATGGGGGCAAAAAAAAAAAAAAAAAAAAAAAAAAAAAAAAACAAAAAAAAAAAAAAAAAAAAAAAAAAAAAAAAAAAAAAAAAAAAAAAAAAAAAAAAAAAAAAAAAAAACAAGAAAAAAATCTTAATTTTCTTATATTTTATTTGAAATTTTTTTTTTTAATTATTTGATTGATTGTGCTGAGATAACAGTTGTCATAATTTAAATATATAAAAATATATTTAAGAAATTGATCAATTAAGATTAATGGATTAATATTCCAAAAAATAGAAAAATATTATCAATTAAAATGTTTTTTCTTTTTTTTTTGCATGTTACTGGAGGTATAAAACTTTTAAAACCCTTGCCAAATGTACACAATAAGGATTAAATTGACTTACTTTTTCTTTCGCATCCAAACTGGCTTCCTCTTCTTTAGGCTTCATTATGAACCAAATATGATATCACACTTAAAACTTTAAAAAATCTCTAATTTATTAAAACTAATAACTAGAAAAGAAATGATAAAAAACTATATATATATATATATATATATATATATATATATATATATATATATATATATATATATATATATATATATATATATATATATATATATATATATGGGTTGAAGCAAAGAGACTAAGTGACAAAATAGTGCTTTTGGGGAAAAAATTAGACTAAATGTTGAAGTTATTCAGAAAAGTAGAGCATTATAATTTTAAATTACTACTCAGTACAGCTGAGCTCAATCACTCATATCCATGTACATCAACATATTCTAAATGTTAATGTATATTAAGTATAACACTTCTTAGAGTTTTTTTTTTTTTTTTTTTTTTTTATATCTCCTCCGGTGGGCAAAGGCCCAAGGCCTACCAATATCCACCGGAGTTGGGAAGCAATCAGATTCGGGGTCGCTAATGGCCGACGTGACCCGATACACGGCGTTTAAAAGTGTGCAAGTCAAAGGAAGTTGGGAAAACAGATAAAGGAAGTGTGTTCCAGACTTTACCAGTAGAGTACATGTAAGATTGAGCATAGCGGTTAAGTCTGGGGTCGGAGAGTTGGACAGAGAAAGGATGAGACTGTGTAGAAAGACGTGTCGCACGAGCCCTTCTCAGTGGAGGAGGTATGCGACGTGAGAGTTCAGAAGAGCAATGTCCGTTGTAATAGCGATAGTAAAGAGAGAGTGACGCAACAATTCGACGGGAAGAAAGAGATTGGAGAGAGTTAGTAAGAGCAGGAGAGTTGATAAGACGAAAAGCCCTAGACTCCACCTTTTCAAGATGAGCTGTGTGTGTGGACCCACCCCAGATATGCGAGGCGTACTCCATACAGGGGCGAACAACACCCCTATACAGAGCAAGCAACTGGGGTGGCGTAAAAAAACTACGAAGGCGCCACAGAACACCCAACCTCTTAGAAGCTTGTTTAGAGAGAGAAATAATGTGATCTTTCCAAGAAAGATCACGAGAAAAAGAAACACCGAGAATATTGAGAACAGATGAAGGTTTGAGTTGAGTGTTTTCGAAGAAGATGTCATAGTTGTGTGGAAGATTGTGTCGAGTAGAAAGATGGAGGAATTGAGTTTTTGAGGCATTGAAAACGACCATGTTTTCTCTGCCCCAATTTGAAATGAGAGATAGATCAGAGGTCAGTTGCTCCAAGGCAATCCTTCTTGCGTCTAATAACTGCTGTTGGGAGGGGCGTCTTTCAAATTGAAAGGAATAATGAAGGGTGGAATCATCGGCATAGGAGTGTATAGGAGACGAAGTAATAGAGAGAAGATCATTGATGAAAATTAGAAAAAGAGTTGGAGAAAGGACAGATCCTTGAGGAACACCACTATTTATAGATTTATAGGAGGAACGGTGGCCGTCTACAACAGCTGCTATAGAACGATCAGAAAGGAAATTAGATAGGAGGTCACAGAGAGAAGGATAGATTCCGAAAGAGGGAAGTTTGGAAATCAAAGCTTTGTGCCAGACTCTATCGAAAGCTTTCGATATGTCTAGCGCCACAGCGAAAGATTCACCGAAACCCCGAAGAGCGGAGGACCAAGAGTCAGAAAGTAGGGAAAGAAGATCACCAGTAGAACGTCCTTTACGAAAGCCATACTGGCGATCAGAGATAAGATTGGAAGAATTGAGATGTTTCCAAATCTTCCTGTTAAGGATAGATTCGAAAACTTTAGAAAGAACGGAGGTTAAAGAAATTGGACGATAGTTAGAGGGTTGAGAAGGGTCCCCTTTCTTCGGTACAGGTTGAATGAGAGCACGTTTCCAACAAGAAGGGAAGATCGAAGTAGAAAGGCAAAGACGAAATAGTTTACCAAGGCAGGGTGCAAGCTCAAAAGCACAAGTTTTGAGAACCGCAGGAGGAATACCATCAGGACCATACGCCTTCTTAGTGTTAAGCTCAGAGAGAGCAGAAATGACATCTTTAGAAGAAATTACAATGTTAGGCATAAATGAGTTGGAGGGGGTTGTAGGAGGAGGAATAGCTCCGGAATCGTCCAAGGTAGAGTTAGAGGCAAAAGTTTGGGCGAAGAGTTCAGCTTTAGTAGAAGGTAAAATGGCAGTTGTGCCATCAGAAGAGACTAGAGGAGGGAAAGAGGAAGAAGCAAAGTTAGAGTTGACATTTTTTGCGAAATGCCAGAAAGGACGAGATGAAGAAGAACCAGAAAGATTATTGCATTTGCGGCGGAGAAAAGAGTTTTTGGTATCTCGAAGAATAGATTTTGCACGATTCCGGGATGAAATATAAGTAGCATGAGTTTCAGGAGTTTGAAGACGACGGTAATCTCTGAAGGCAGTATCCCTGCGGCGGATAGCGCGAGAACAAGCAGAGTTAAACCAAGGTTTGTTAGGTTTAGTAGAAGGGAAAGAATATGGAATGTATGCTTCCATGCCAGAGAGAATCACCTCGGTTATACGCTCGGCACATTCCGAGGGACCCCTCCCACGAAAGCAATAATCATTCCATGGGAAATCAGAGAAGTACAACCGCAAGTCTGACCAGTTAGCAGCACCGAAGTGCCACAGACGTCTCCTCGCCGAAGGCGGGGGCCGTTCTTGCGGAAGACTTGAAGAGACAGAACAAGATACGGAGATAAGAAGGTGATATTATTGCCATATTATTGATTACACCCCTTTACTTTTCACCATTCCATATATATATATATATATATATATATATATATATATATATATATATATATATATATATATATATATATATATATATATATATATATCTGTGCATTACTTATAAGATATAAATTTATTTTAGTATTAATTTTAAATACCAGATAATAAAAAAATTACTCATCTCAATATGTATCAATCTATAATAAAGCTAGGTTGCACTATATACTTATTTGAACTCGCATGCTAATGAATTCAATTATTCTGGTCATTAGAATGAGGTTACAGATATGTATATCCTTACAAAATTATATTTTTTTTACTCATTGCATTGAAATTTGTATAATAAATAAAAGATCCTCAATTTCAATTATTTGGAAAAAATCCTTCATTACAAGTTACTTATAAATGGGAAAATTAGAACATGTAAATAAAAGTTTTGTTTTCAAGGGAAAGAAGTGAATTATCGTACACTATTTCAAAATAATAAAAAATCCCCACCCAAAAAAAAAATTCTTTAACATATTAAACAATGCCACCAAAAATATTTTATTACATCTTAAATAAAATTGAAAAATTAATTTAAAAAATTTATGATTTTGTGCATATACAACAGCAGGGTAGACTGAATATAAAAATTTATGGTTAACTGGTATGTTTATAAAGCTTTATTCCTAGTAATAACGATGCAAGGAAAAAAAGGTTATAAGTATGTTTGCTTGCAATCAAGAAATTTATACAGGAAATGTGTTCTAATTTATGAGAAAGTATAATAAAAGTCTGCACCAAAATATTTGAATAGCAGTTTTTAGATCTTTTTTAAAAATGGAACTATTATTTTTGATATCTGAAAGCATCAATAGTTCAATACTGACATCAATATCAATATATATATAAAGATAAATTCTGAAGTAAATTAACTTCTACATATATGTTTTATGAAGAGCAGAACTCCCATATATATATATATATATATATATATATATATATATATATATATATATATATATATATATATATATATATATATATATATATGATCTAACAAACTAGTCTGACAATCTAAACTTGACTTGAAATGTAAATCTACATTAATGGCCAGCAAATAGACTTAACCTACAGAATGATGGTTCTCTCAGTTTTGGCAACTATACCTACTTTAAAATTATATTTTGTCAAATATGAAAGCAGTAAAAATATTTGCATTAAAAAAAAAAAAATTATAAATAACATTTATTACGTTAATAATTCTAATAATTCCCTGTAGGTTTCACACACTTTTTATTGCATTTATTCTTAATTTTAATGCATTTGTAATATTTTCTGGAAAAATGGTGAAAATCAGTTATGCTAAAGAATTACTTTTTTTTTTGCTTTTCTTAAAGTAGACCTTGCCTATTTATTGGACAAGTTGAGACCTTTGAAAAATCCAAATACTTTACAGGTAATTTCCAAGCAGTACTATACCAAAATTGGATATTTTTTATTCAGTTTAATTAAAAAGGTTGTAGGTGTATAAAATGGTAAGGAAAGTTATATAAAGTTACAACGGTTTACATCTGCTAAGTAAAAAAGAATACATTTAAATCATAACTCAAAACTCTGAAACGACCCTTACACAAGAAATTACTTCATTTTAATTAAACTTTTGATAAGAAACTGAAAATACGCAAACGTTTTACCACAAAAAGAAACAAACAGCAATAAGTAAAAAAAATTTTGTAATATGGAATGAGAATATATAAAGCAGATTTAAGCTACCCAATAAAATTTTAAAATTAAGGATGTAGGGAGGTGTTCAGCAGAAAATATTTGGAAAAACTAAATAGAGAGAAAGTGTTGGTTCCCTTCCTTAAAAGTTAGAACAATTCTAAAATCTCTAAATTATCTAACTACGTTGAAACATTCATTCTTCAACAAGAAATTAGTTATAACAGACTCTAGAATTTCAGTCAAAATTATGTTTCATATTTAATTAATACAAAAGAATTGAAGGAATAATTTAGTTACTGCTCTATTAGATTATTTCAGATATCATTTAATATAATTTTTAATTTTTGGAAATAACTGATCAGAAAAATTTATTGTCTTCCAATTGATTTCATTAAAATATTAATTTTGCTATAATATATAATTTGATTTTAATGCTAAATGTTTTCGGTACATTTTTATTAATATCGTTAGCTGCTTATAAATAATAATAATCTAGTTTAAACCCATGCATGCGATACATTTTTCCTTATATTCTAAGATAAAAATCCTTTAGAACTATCAGTTGAAAGAGATCTGTCGAGGTCTTCAATTCTCTTTTGACTCTTCTCATCTCTTCTATCCCCTGCTGTTCATATATATATATATATATATATATATATATATATATATATATATATATATATATATATATATATATATATATATATATATATATATATATATATATATATATATATATATATATATATATATATATATATATATATATATATATATATATATATATATATATATATATATATATATATATATATATATATATATATATATATATATATATATATATATATATATATAATATATATATATATATATATATATATATATATATATATATATATATATATATATATATATATATATATATATATATATATATATATATATATATATATATATATATATATATATATATATATATATATATATATATATATATATATATATATATATATATATATATATATATATATATATATATATATATATATATATATATATATATATATATATATATATATATATATATATATATATATATATATATATATATATATATATATATATATAGTATATATATATATATATATATATATATATATATATATATATATATATATATATATATATATATATATATATATATATATATATATATATATATATATATATATAAATATATATATATATATATATATATATATATATATATATATATATATATATATATATATATATATATATATATATATATATATATATATATATATATATATATATATATATATATATATATATATATATATATATATATATATATATATATATATATATATATATATATATATATATATATATATATGATAAATTCATATATTTTTGTACTTACATTTATTTATAAAGAAGATCTATTTTCCTATCTTTCCTTAGAGCATATCTCTTTATTATTTTTTCATGCCATGAAGAGTCACTTGATAGCTCCGTTAAAAGCTCTTTTTCTATGGAAAGTAAAGACAAGAATGAGAGACGTTCCTGTCCTATAGTGTTCCTTGAGCAGCTTTTAATGCGATTTAAGCATGAAAAACTCCTTTCTACTGACGCTGTAGTTGCTGGAATGGTACCAATTAGACTAAAAAGTCTAAAAGTTTGTTGCAGTGTTATACACAAGTCATTCTCCACAATATTTTTCAAAATAGATTCTACATCTTTATCGTGAAAAAGTTTGCGGTTTTCTTCAGCATAGACTATATTTAACTCGTTTCGAAGAACATTATCATTAAAATAGTTTCCGTAAGTGTCCATCAGCGACTTCAGAGAATCGCTGGGAAATATTTTTTGAAATTTTGCAAACTGACAGGAATCTGCAAGTGCGAGAAATTTTAAAGCTGACATGTTGGAGAATCGAGTATTTATTTGAGTAGTAATATTATCTAAGACAGAATAATAATTCATTTTATAATGGCAAGACACAGAAGATTCATTATTTATTTTATTTCTTAAAGTACGTGGACCCTTTCCAGTTTCAATCTCAGCTTTTTTCATATAACTTAGGAAATTAGCATCATTTCGCATGTCATGTAGAGCTCTTTCACAAATAGATATATTTGAAATGCACATCTGAATATCTATTGTTTTTTTCTGGAGGACATTATACAGAATTTCAGTTTTCAGAAATATGTCATTGAAGATTAGTAAATAGAAAACAAAGTCAAATTCACACAATTTATTCTTGTAAGCCTCTGCTTGCCGGATTGTTTTGCTATTTGTACTTTCAGTTTTCATAAGTTCTTCGAACACTTCAATCAGCCCTTTTCTTTCTTTGAAAATAGAATTTACGATTTTAGAATTCGAATTCCACCTCACTTCACTGTGCGTTGGTATTCTTTTATTCACTATTCGATCTAAAACAGCAGTTCGTTTGGCTGACTTATG
>SEYY01000984.1:162548-165048 GCA_009176605.1 Armadillidium nasatum
TTATATTTTGAATAGGACCAAATTTCCTGTCTTTCCAATTCATAATTTTCATTAGTAAGGATTTTTATTCACTGAACTCACTTCCGACTTAAGTTTATATATATTATATATATATATATATATATATATATATATATATATATATATATATATATATATATATATATATATATATATATATATATATATATATATATATTGTGTGTGTTGTGTGTGTGTGTGTGTGTGTGTGTGTTGTTGTGTGTGTTGGTGTGTTACTTCTTCCTTTGTTAAAGAATTTTAGGTAGATTCGTACTCGTGGCGTGGAAGGGACGCTCACAGGACGCTCACAGGACACTCACAGAGCGTCACAAAAGCGCTCAAGCTTAGATGAAATTTTAAAACTATGGTTTTGAAAGAGTACTCCAATCGTAAACCTAGTATAGATTATTATTTTTTTAAATTGAAATATATACCCCGTCCTTGCTTTGCAGCCTGCAGTTTTGCAGTCAATTCTTCCTATCTTACTTTATTATTCTGTTTTATTTTAATGATTATTAAATTATTATTAATTTAATTTTATTTTTTTTTTTTTTTTTTTTTTTTTTTTTTTTTTTTTTTTTTTTTTTTTTTTTTTTTTTTTTTTTTTTTTTTTTTTTTTTTTTTATTTTTTTATTTTTTTTTTTAATATTTTTTTTTTTTTTTTTTTTTTTTTTTTTTTTTTTTTTTTTTTTTTTTTTTTTTTTTTTTTTTTTTTTTTTAAAAATTAAAAAAAACAAAGAAAATTAATAAACCTAATGAAAATAATTCATATAATTTGTATGTATTCTATATTATTACTCTTAAGTAATTGACTTAAATATAATAAATATTTATATAATTAAAAATAGAATTAATAGAATTACATCACTAAAGTAATAAATGAACGAGAGAATAAAAAGTATCAATGTTTATTATAATTATAATACTAACATTAATATTATAACAATCCATAAGAGTATTTATTTAAATAAATATTATAATCAAAGAACATTAGAGAGAGATACTATATAATTCTAGAGTAGAATAGACGTACTATCTTGTCGAGAAGTATGTCCGTTAATGAAGCTGTCCATTCCAGTTCAATTTCGATTCAGGCCTTTACAGGACTGCAACAGATTGTCACAATTTTCCAGAACCAGGGTTTTCCAAACTATAGTTAGGTCCCATATTACAATATTCATGAATATATTATACATAATGAATCAATGAATATAATTAAAGTAATAATAACAATGATATAATTAATAATGAATAATAAAAATAAATTATAATAATAGTATTAAGACAATAATAATCAATAATAATGATAATAAAAGTAATAAATTAATAATATAATATCAATTATCTTTCACAAATAAGATGAGGATTAGAAGTATTTGAACTGGTCCAGGTTTCCATTGATAAGGGATGGTTGAGGGATAATGAATACGTTTGCTTCGTTCAGCCCTAAGTTAATCAATATATAGATTTTTCTTCATAAAAATACAAAAAGGTATTATCAGTTACCATAAAGTACAAAGCTCTTAGTAAATACTGATATTGATAATGTTTATGTGGTATACGACAAGAAACTTTGATAGCTAAATTTAGTACAACAATAATAAAATTATTGGTATATTCAATAAGTAATAATAATAATAATAAGATATAATCATGAAAAATAATAATAAAATAAAATAAATAAAATAAAACATAATATAATAATGACTAATATAATATAATAATAATAAATATAAAGGCTAGCAGTCGTAAGTAGAAATTTAGTAAACTGTGACATACTGTTAATTAGATAAAGTAATAATTTTTATTTTCATTTATTATAGCTTGATTCAGAAAAGTACAATTACATTTTTACAATGTTTCAGTAGGTCCTTTACTACAAAATGACATTATTTTTAATATAATTGTTACTGTACATTACTCTGCAAAGGGCTGCTCTTAGGGATCCGACACAGTACGGTTCTTCCATCTGATGCCCCGAAAGTTAGTTGATAAATAGTTCCGTGATTTGATTAGCGCAAATAATCAATAGTAATATCTAATCATAAACTAATAAGTAAAGATATCAATCATACATGATTATAGCGATGCTAACAAGAAATGTCAAGTCACTTTAAAAATTATCAGAAATATTGGTCATATATGAGCTTTAATCTTTATACATTTTCCATTTACAGAATTTATACAAACAAAAAAACTTATACTTTAGATGTAATAATACAAATCTGAAATGGGCTTCTTGGTGAACTAGTTCGTCCTTAATAATAATAATAACAACAAAAAAAAAAAAAAAAAAAAAAAAAAAAAAAAATAATAATTATAATGATAATTATCATAATAAAATAATATATAATTAATAATATTAATAAGTAATAAGTAATAAATAAACAACAAAGATAATTTTAATACAGATTTATGAAGAATGATATCTGATCTTTATCCTACTTCATTAATAGAATGTTCTTTTTATATTATATCA
>SEYY01000984.1:177548-197548 GCA_009176605.1 Armadillidium nasatum
CGGTTGTACTTTTCCGATTTTCATTGCTGTTTCCGTGGGAGGGATCCCTCAGAGTGTGCAGAGCGCATAGCAGAGATGACTCTCTTTGACTTGGAGGAGTACATTCCATATTTTTTTCCTTCTGCTAAACTTAACAAACCTTGGTTTAACTCTGCTTGTTCTTGTGCTATTCGCCACAGGGATGCTGCCTTCAGGGACTACCGTCGTCTTCAAATTCCAGAACTCGTGCAACTTATATTTCATCCTGGAATCGTGCAAAATCTATTCTCCATAACACCAAAAACTCATTTCTCCGTTTATAATGCAATAATCCTTCTGGCTCTTCTTCCTCAAGCCCTTTCTGGCATTTTGCAAAAAATGTCAGCTCTAACTTTGCTTCTTTCCTTTCCCTCCTTTAGTATCTGCCGTTTATCTTTTCTCTAAAGCTGAACTCTTCGCTCAAATTTTTGCCTCTAATTCAACCTTAGACGACTCCGGAGCTTTTTATACTCCTTCAACCCCCTCCAACTAATTTATGCCTAAAATTGTAATTTCTTTTAAAGACGTCATTTCTGCTCTCTCTGGGCTTAACACTAAGAAGGCTTACGGTCCTAATGGTATCCCTCTTGAGGTTCTCAAAACTTGTGCTTCCGAGCTTGCAACCTGCCTTGGTAAACTTGTCTTTCTACTTCAACCTTCTCTTCTTGCTGGAAACGTGCGCTCATTCAGCCTGTGCCGAAGAATGGGGAGCACTTTCAACAATCTAACCGCCGCCACATTTCCTTAACCTCCTTTCGTTCTAAAATTTTCGAATTTATCCTCAACAGGAAGATTTGAAAACATATCAATTCTTCTACTCTTCTCTCTGATCGCCAGCGTGACAATTTTAAAAAACGCTCTACTGATGATCTTCTTTCCCTTCTCTCTGACTCTTGATCCTCCTCTTTTCGGAATTTTGGTGAATCTTTTGCTGTCGCGCTGGACATATCGAAAGCTTTCGATAGAGTATGGCTCAAAGATTCGATTTCCAAACATCCCTCTTTCGGAATCTATCCTTCTCTCTGTGGTCTCTCTAATTTCCTTTCAGGTCTTTCTATAGCAGCTGTTCGTTAATCCTTTAAATCTATTAATAGTGGTATTCCTCAAGGATCTATCTTATCCCCAACTTTTCATTAATGACCTTCTCTCTGTTACCTCATTTACAATCCATTACTATGACTCCACCCTTCATTATTCTTTTCAATTTGAAAGGCGCCCCTCCCAAAAGCAGTTAATATACGCAAGGAAGGTAGCCTTGGAGCAACAGACCTCTGATCTATCTCGTATTTTAAATTGGGGCAGAGAAAACATAGTCGTTTTCAATGTCACAAAAACTCAATTCCTTCATCTCTGGAGTCTATAGCTTTTCGTCTTATCAACTCTCCAGTTCTCACTAATTCTCTCTAGTCTCTTCCTGTCAGTCGAATTTTTTATTCACTCTCCCTAAACTATCACTATAACAAAGGACACTGCTCTTCTGAACTCTCCCGTCGCATACCTCCTCCATTGAGAAGGGCTCATGTGACACGTGTTTATACACAGTCTCATCCTTTCTCTGTCCATCTCTCTGACCCCAGACTTAACAGCTATGCTCCATCTTACTTATACTCTACTGGTTAAGTCTGGAACACGCTTCCTTCATCTATTTTACCAACTTCCTATGACTAACACGCCTTTAAACACCGTGTATTGTCATATATCGGCCCTTAATTAAACCAGGTATCTGATTTTCTCCCTAACTCTGGTGGAAATTTTAGTAGGCCTCTGGCCTTTGCCCACCAGAAGTGAAATATATATATATATATATATATATATATATATATATATATATATATATATATATATATATATATATATATATATATATATATATATATATATATATATATATTAGTGATGTATGTGACATTCGCATCCACAATTATTAAATGCGGATGTATAAAATTTTTAAAAGTTATTAATTTGTTGTCTAATATTTTATTTTATTTTTTGAATAGCATGAATAAAAAATAATTATTTTTCATATATATATATATATATATATATATATATATATATATATATATATATATATATATATATATATATATATATATATATATATATGTAATCTTTCTTTCTTAATCTTATTCGCTCTGATGGTTCTGTGGCTAATACTCGAACTGAAAAGGCTAATCTCTTCTGCCTCCTGTTCTCTTCTAATTTATCTCTGGACGACTCCGGCAATCTTTCTCCTACTTCCTCTCCTCTCTGATGTTACATGCCTTTACCTGTGATTACATTTGATCAGGTGCATGGGATCCTGAAATCTATGAAAGTTAGGAAGGCAAGCCGCCCGGATTGCATTCCTCCACAAGTTTTAAGGGAGTGTGCTTCTGAGCTGACTCCGTTCCTCGTTCAACTTTTTTCTCAATGCCTCAATATTAGTACTTTCCAACATGGATGGAAGCGCGCATTAGTCCAACCTATTCCGAAGAAAGGTATCTGCTCTGATCCTCCTAACTATCTTCCTATAGCTCTCACTTGTATTCTTTCTAAGATCTTTGAAACCACTTTCAGCTCTCATTTCTTATATCGTCTAGAATCCCATTCCCTTCTTTCTGATAATCAGTATGGCTTTCGACGTTCGAGGTCTACTGGTGATGTGCTTTCCAATCTCACAGATTTATAGTCTTCTGCCCTTAGGGAACATGGGGAGACTTGTGTGATGGCGCTCGACATATCTAAGGCATTTGACCGGGTATGGCATGCTTCACTACTTTCCAAGCTCCCATGTTTTGGGTTTCCTAGTTCTCTATGCTTATGTCTAGCATTCTTTCTAATCATTCCATTTTGGCGGTTGTTGATGGAGTGACTTCTTCATTTCCTGTTATTAGTGGTGTTCCTCAGTGTTCTATCTTGTATTCTACTCTATTCCTACTTTTCATTAATGATTTTCTCAACTGCTCCTCTAACCTTATCCATTAATATGCCGATGACTCAACCCTCCATTCTTCTGCTCATCTCAAATATGCTCCCTCTTTTGCATCTAGATTTGCTTCTCACCTTCATCTTTCCGATTCCATTCTTGCTGATCTGAATATAATTTCTCAGAGGGGCCGTCTCCACCTTGTGAAATTCAACTCTGTTGAATTTCACAAGTGAAGCAGCAGTCCGACTGTTAGGAAAAGTGCGGAGAGTTATAGCAAGGTTATCTAAAATAGAAGGCCTTAGTTATAGTGAGAGCAGAAGAATAATAAGTAGGAAAACTCCAATCTAACCATTAAAATAAAGATACATGAGTAAAACCGTTCCAAACATGCGATGTAAGAGGTAGTGAGTTCTTTATATACAGAACAAGTAACTGGATTGTTGTGAAAAAGTTTGTAAATGTGTCTAAGAGCCCTTTATATCTTTGAAGATTGCTTGGTGAGTTGAACAGTGTGATCTTTCCAAGAATGATCCCTAGAAAATGAAATACCAAAATAATATTAAGGATAGAGAAATTAGTTACGTTTTTAGAAGAGTTGTAGTTGTGTGGAAGATTATTGAGAGAGAGAGAGAGAGAGAGAGAGAGAGAGAGAGAGAGAGAGAGAGAGAGAGAGAGAGAGAGAGAGAGAGAGAGAGTATATTAATGGAAAAATTTAGTTTTTGTAGATTTTAATTTTTTTGCTCCCCAGTTAGAAATAAATACAAGAAATTTCAAAGATCAGTTGATCGAAGGCCACTTCCAAGCATTTGTTATTTATCGTTGAGTGGAATGCCTTTGAAAATGAGAGTGACATTCAAGGGTGGAACCACCAGCATAAGAGGGAATAGGGAATGAAGTGGCAAAGAGATCATAAACGGAAAGTAGAAGAAGGGTCTGAGGCAAGACAAATACCATTAGGAGCAATACATTTGATTAAATTAAAAGATAAAAGTTGACACTCTTCTGTACATGTTGAATGAGGACATAATTTTAGTGGAAAGAATGGATCATAGTTAATATGCAGAAACGAATGAAATATTTTACCAAGACAGTGTGAAACCTCGAAAGCACAAGTTATTGAAATCATGGAAAGGATACATCAAGGCCATTTCCCATCGTAGTAGTAAGTTTTGAGAGAGAAGATATTACATTTTAGAACATATTACTATGTTGGAGATAAATGAGGTGGAGTGAGGTGCAGAATATGAAATTTCTCCGAATAGTTTAAAGTGGAATTAGAGGCAAATATTTGAGTGAAGAATTCATCATTAGTAGAGGATAGAACATCAATGATAAGAGATGGGAAAGAAAGATAAGTAAAGTTTGAGTTGAGTTTTTATAGAAAGTCAGAAAGAACTTGAGGAAGAAAACCTAGAAAGATTATTACTTTTTCTGCTGGTAAAAGACTTTTTAGTGTTACGGAAAATAGATTTTGCAAAATTCTGGGATGAAATAGGAGGAGTTTTTTTGTTTGTTTGAAATAACAGTAATTCTTGACTTCAACGTCCTTTTGAAGTGTTGCTCGAGAACAGACAGAGTTAAACCAAGGAATGAGTTTTAGTTGAGGAACAAGGAAATGGAATGTACGATTTTATGTTTCAGAAAATCATATCAGTTCTAAGTTCTATACATATTACGATAAACCATTTCATAGAAGCAATTATCGTTCGAAGGAAAATTTAAAAAGGACGACCGCAATCCCGACCAGTTAGCAGCACTGAGATGTCAAACACGTTCACTTGTCAAGACCATTTCTGGTGAAGATCTGAAAAGATAGAACAAGATACGGTGATAAGGAGATCGGAGAAGCCAAAGGGTACGAAAAGCTTGAGTTTATGGAGAAGGGAAGGAAGTTAAGGAGAGATCTAGTATGTTAAACTTATCTTCAAGATTACATGGAATACAGGTAGGGAGCTGCATCATCAACTCCAAGACAGTATGAATAGAGAAACGGAAGTTAAAATTACCAGCAAAATATCGAGAAGTAAATAAAGCCTTTGGCGTTTGTGAACATTGAAATCATCCAGAATTATGGTTTTAGAGAAAGAAGATGTGCTTTATTTTGGGGTTTAGATAATCAAAGAATTTAGGATAGTCAGATGAGTTAGGAGATAAATAAACGGTATATATATTATATATATATATATATATATATATATATATATATATATATATATATATATATATATATATATATATATATATATATATATATATATATATATATATATATATATATATATAAACCCTTAAGTGCTTCTAAATAGTTAAAAAATTAACAAGCATTCTGAGATCATTGTTCGATTAATGCCAGCGATTGCCCTCCTATTTTACAACTCATCTTCCTGCAACTATGACTGAGGGCGTGAGCAGAAGCGTGAGTCTGTGTGTGTTTGTGTTTGTGTTTGTGTGTATATGTGTGTGCCTTCGTGCGTGTGTTTTACATTTGTAACAGACTTCATCATACGTTTTATAATGGGTGAGTTTGATACGCGCGATTTCCGCTAAACAAACTCATTTCTGACTCTCAATTCGCCAACATGACAATCACTTTTCTTTTTCTTTCTCTTTTTTTTTCTTTCTTTCTTTTCTTGCAAGAAAAGAATGACTGGGAGTGAAAATCACGAGACTTTAAGCACTTCATCAATCAAAGCCAGACATCGTCCACTTATGACTCCGAAGTATCACATATTCCACTCTTTCATTTATAAAGGCATTACAACCTTAATATATCAGTCAAATGTACACATTCTCACACATTCATACCTATATATATATATATATATATATATATATATATATATATATATATATATATATATATATATATATATATATATATATATATATATATATATATATATATATATATATATATATATATATATATAGAGATAGAGAGAGAGAGAGAGAGAGAGAGAGAGAGAGAGAGAGAGAGAGAGAGAGAGAGAGAGAGAGAGAGGGTTATTTATGAAAGAGAATGAAAAAGAGGCCTTCAGGAAATCCACCAAAGTTGGGAATAATCCAAATCAGGATTAAATTAAAGACCGATATTTCCTGATACACTGTTTTTGTAACTATTCAAGAATGACCAAGATAAAAGATAAACGGGCTCATGCATACACAATCTACCTCTAATCACCACATACTTAATCTCACCTTTTTCTCACCATACTCCTGTAGGTGCTAACACCTGTCAGCTGCCTCGAACGAAGACATGAGTTTCTTGAGCAAGGCAATCAGTTGGTGGCTTGCTAGGCCTATCCCAACAACTTCTTGAACAACACTACTAAACTCCACTAATGGATTATGCCAATATAAGTCCAACACTTAACCACTGTACCACACCAATATATACATACTTAATATAATAATAATAATAATAATAATAATAATAATAATAATAATAATAATAATAATAATAATAATAATAAAATTTCATTTAAACCTAAAAACTGTTACATATTTCATAGTTACATTATTACTAGTTAGGACTAGTGGTGGTTGAGCGATGCATTTACCACCCGTACCACACCTTTACTTATATATAATATATATATATATATATATATATATATATATATATATATATATATATATATATATATATATATATATATATATATATATATATATAATATATATATATATATATATATATATGAAGATTTTGTCATGAATTCAGATTCGAATTCGGATTCAAGAATTCTAAAACTTGCTGGATTCAGATTCGAAGTTTCCGGATTCGGTTTCGAATTCGGATTCGAAATTGCTGTATTCGGCCATCCCTGATATATATATATATATATATATATATATATATATATATATATATATATATATATATATATATATATATATATATATATATATATATATATATATATATATATATATATATATATATATATATATATATATATATATATATCCTCCGGTGGTCAAAGTCCGGAGGCCTACCAATTTCCACTGGAGTGGGGAAGAAAACGGATCCTGGTCGTTAAACGCCAACATGTAAAGATATACGGCGTTTGAAAATGTTCAAGTCAAGGGAAGTTGGGAAAACAGATAAAGGGAGTGTGTTCCAGACTCGACCGGTTAAGAACATGTAAGTTTGAGTGGTTAAGTCTGGGATCAGAGAGTTGGACAGAGAAAGGATGAAAATGTGTAGAGAGGCGTGTGGCACGAGCTCTTCTCAATGGAGGAGGTATGCGAAGGGAGAGTTCAGAAGAGCTATGTTCGTTGTAATAGCGATAGTATAGAGAGAGTGACGCAACAATTTGACGGACAGAAAGAGGGACGAACAACTGCTCCATACAGAGCAAGCAAGTGACGTGGAATGAAAAACTTACGAATGCACCTCAGAACACACAACCTCTTACAAGCTTGTTCAGAAAGAGAACTAATGTGTGCTCTTTCCAAGAAAGATCACGAGAAGAAGGAACACCAAGAATATTAAGGATAGTTGAAGTTTTGAACTGTGTATTTTCGAAGTAGATATTATAGTTGTGTGGAATATTGTGTCTAGTAGCGAGATGGAGGAATTGAGTTTTCGAGACATTGAAAATGACTATGTTTGCCCTGCCTCAATTCGAAATACGAGAAAGATAAGAGGTTATTTGCTCCAGGGCCACCATTTTAGTTTCAGTTAGCTGCTGTTGGGAGGGACGTCATTCAGATTGAAAGGAGTAATGAAGAGTGGAGTCATCAGCACAAAAGTGGGTAGGTAATGAAGTAATGGATAGAAGATCATTAATGAAAAGTAAAAAAGTGTTAGGGAGACAGAACCCTGAGGAACACCACTATAAATAGATTTAAGGATGAACGGTGGCCATCTGCAGCAGCTGCTATAGAACGGCAGGAAAGGAAATTTGAGAGAAGATCACAGAAAGAAGGATAGATTCCGAAAAGGTTAAGTTTAGAAATCAAAGCTTTGTGTCGGACTCTTTAGAAAGCTTTCGATATGTCAAGCGCTACAGCAAATGATTCATCGAAATGCCAGAGAGCGGAAGACCAAGAGTCAGAGATAAGAGAAAGAAGATCACCAATAGAACGTTCTTATGAAAGCCAAATTGGCGATCAGAGATAAGATTAGAGGAATTGAGATGTTTACAAATCTTCTTGTTAAGGATAGATTCTAATACTTTAAAAAAACGGAGGTTAAAGAAATGGGACTAGTTTAAGATTGAGATGGATCTCACTTCTTCAACACAGGCTGAATGAGCGCACGTTTCAAGTAAGAAGGGAAGAATGAAGTTGAAAGACAGATAGGAAATAGTTCACCAAGACAGTATGCAAGCTCAAAAGCACAAGTTTTGAGAACCACAGGAGGGATACCATCAAGACCTCATCCTTCTTAGTATTAAGCTAAACGAGAGCAAAAATGACGTCTTTAGAAGAAATTATAATTTAAGGCAGAAATGAGTTGAAAGTGGTTGAAGGAGAAGGAATAGTGCCGGAATCGTCCAAAGTTGAATTTGAGGAGCGAGGATTTAAGCTTTAGAAGAAGGCAAAACAGCAGTTGTGCCGTCAGAAAATACTAGAGGAAGGAAAGAGGAAGAAGTTAAGTTAGAGTGGACACTTTTTTTGCAAAATCCCAGAAAGTTCATGAGGAAGAGGAAATGAGGGAATACACGCCTAACATTGTCGTACAATGGACTGACAAACACCATCAGGATTCCAGGAGTTTTCCGTGTAACGTCGAATGCTTGATGTGTACTGTCTCGAAGAACGTTGACAGTAGGAACTGACGTTGCATATGCAAAATATCGTAAATGACCCCAAGGGAAATAGTCCAATAGGTTGCAATCGGAGAGTGGGCAAGTCACCTCTAGCCTCCACATGTTCATTGATCTGGAAACATAACATCTAGATTCTGTCTGGCAACCAAACTAAAGTTTGACGGAGTATCATCGTACGTAAGCCAAATGTTAGGTCAAATAATAGTGGAATGTCTTCCAGTAAGTCTTTCAACTCTTACTCCTAAAACCTGTAAAAAAAATCGGTATAATGTGTCTCTCAAAACCTTCTTTTTAACAGATGATAGCAAACGATACCGACCAGTACATAACAACAAAAAGTTGAGATTCTATCATAGCATGAGAATTGGGGTCGGCTCATAGATGTTCATTGTGGGTATTCGTTATCGAATCTCTTTAATAAATTTTGAATAAATCCAAAAAAGATATATAAGAAAGAAATAGGGGATCATTGCACTGTAATAGTAACTGTAATCTTCAACGTTGAGGGTCTGTATGCACTTCGAATGAAATGGGTAGTGTTGTTGTTTGTAGACAGTTCACCATACCGTAACGCTGTAGGAGATAAATACGTAAGTAGGTTTCTGCATAGAAATATATATATATATATATATATATATATATATATATATATATATATATATATATATATATATATATATATATATATATATATATATATATATATATATATATATATATATATATATATATATATATATATAGTATATATATATATATATATACTGTCATTAGTTCCAAGTGTTACAATGCTGTCTAGTACATTCTTCTCCATTTCAGGCGTGTGAATGTCTTGTACTACCATAATCGGTGTTTTAGCGTCGAAAAGTACCACAGTTCCTGAGACGTTGGTGGATAGCAGCAGCAAACGTTCCCTTCGATAACATCGTCTAGTCGGGGAGGTTTCTGCAAAGAGCCGACGACTCAAATTCAAATTGCCATTCACTAGTTCATACATATATGCATATCAGAAAATTCTTCCGATGTGTACTGCAAACTACAAGATCGTATGAATCGTATGTAAAAGAGTGGCAACACAGATAATCTAAACAATAATGATAGTTTACGTGTGCTAGTTCCGTACGACACCTGGCATAGGATTTACTTGACTGTTTTTAAAAAAATCTAAGATTTAACCTACGACATGAAATCCAGTGTTGTTTGTGGTCTTACATAAAGGTATTCGGTCTTACGTCATATCACATATCTTCGTGTCGGTTTGATTCTATAAATAATAATCCATTCATAACTACTGGAGATAGGTTAATTGCCAATATATTTGTACTATGTGACATTCCTCTTTTGGAGTTTGTACTTATGTTCAGTGGCTGAAACTTTTAAACTGTGATTTTTGAGACCTATCTTTTTTAAGACGTTTTTTAATAGTTTAGATCTATACAATCACTGTCCAAATTTGGACAAGCAAATCTAAAACGCTCTCTCTCTCTCTCTCTCTCTCTCTCTCTCTCTCTCTCTCTCTCTATATATATATATATATATATATATATATATATATATATATATATATATATATATATATATATATATATATATATATATATATATATATATATATATATATATATATATATATATATATATATATATATATATATATATATATTATTATAATTTTAACATAATAATTTGGTTTAATGTTTTAATAAAAGAAAAATAAAAATTATAATTAACAAAATAACAAAATAAGTAAAAACATTTTTGACTATTTTTTGATAACTTTTTTTCCTTTTAATATTTTTAACCAAATAAGCGACTTTTTTATGAATTTTTTTTTCAGTTGTTATAATTTTAGATAAATTAAATTTAGTTTCACAAATTTTAAATAAATAAATAAGTAAATAAATAAATAAATAAATAAAAAATAAAAAAAGTAAATAATCAAATAAATAAAAAAATAAAAAAAATATTTTCAGTAATTTAAAAAAAGTAAATAAAGTAAATAAAGAAAATAAATAAACAAACAAATAAAATAAAATAAAATAAATAAATAAATAAAATATTTTCAGTTATTTGGATCACTTCTCTTTAGGCAAGCATTAAATTTTCTAAATAATAAATTTTAGGTCGATTTCATAACTGCAAGAGTGAGATATATATATATATATATATATATATATATATATATATATATATATATATATATATATATATATATATATATATATATATATATATATATATATATATAGTGTGTGTGTGTGTGTATACATTCATGTGCGTATGCATATGTGTATGTACATGTGTACCATATGTCGTAATAAGGTATTTATTTCCATGTTACATTAACATTCAACGTAAAAAAAGTAAACATGAAATACAAATAAAAGTAGTCACCAATGATTCTAAATGTTCAACAATGACACTGCGAGACTGCGAGACTGTGAGACTGCTAGATTGCGAGACTGAGAGACTGCGAGACTGCGAGACTGTGAGACTGCTAGACTGCGAAATTGCGAGATCCCAGACTGAGAGACTGCCAGACTGAGAGACTGCGAGACTGCGAGAGTTGCGAGATTGCGAGACTGAGAGACTACGAGACAGCAGAACAGTAAATCAAATATTAATATATATAAGCTGCTGAGAGGCAGTATTAAAGGTTATTTGAAGGAGGTAAAAATAGTTTGATATAAAACTTCGAGAAAAGATTGCCTGTGAAAATGAAAATAAAAACAATTAAATAATTTAAAATCTTAAGAGGAAAACATCTTCCATATACTGTTATATATATATATATATATATATATATATATATATATATATATATATATATATATATATATATATATATATATATATATATATATATATATATATATATATATATATAGATAGAGAGAGAGAGAGAGAGAGAGAGAGAGAGAGAGTATCTTAGCATGTGGGACCCACTTAGACAGTGGACAGGGTACATCTACACAATGAAAAGAGTTCATATAAACATATGACCAACAAGCCATAGTTTGTAAGATACATGATGTTGAAGTTAAAGTTAACATGTTGATAGCTTTAATTTTTTATGTATTAAGCTGGATTTAGGGTCACGCCGCATCCAATGTTGGATTTATGATAGTAGATACAATAGTGAATTATAAAGCAATAGACAGTAATAATAAGAATGGAAATGAAGATGCAACTGAAATAACAACAAAAATGATCCAAAACATTATTATTCACTATTGTATCTACTATAATAATTCCAACATTGTATGGCTAAATCAAACTGATTCATAAAAAATTAAATACAGTCAACTGGTTGACTTTAATACCTTGTCTCTCACAAACTATCACTCTTAGGACATATGGTTATAAAAACTTTTTCCGTTGTGTAAGTTCCCCTGTCCACTGTCCAAGTAGGTCCCACATGTTATGATACACCCTGTATATATATATATATATATATATATATATATATATATATATATATATATATATATATATATATATATATATATATATATATATATATATATATATATATATATATATATATATATATATATATATATATATATATTATAGTATATGAGTGTGCGCATATGTGTGCATTCTTGTACGTATGTGTGCATGCATTAAAGTACCATCCTGTCCTCTCTACATATATTAAAGAGGGAGAGGTAAAATTTAGCCTTCACATAGGATTCACCATAGATTATGGACCTCTGAACGAAATAACTGTCCAGAACAACATGTCGAGACCGACATACAGCGATACATGATTGTCTTTAAGTTAAATGAAGTTTAAAAATAAAGGATGGAAGAATGTTCCGTATTTAATATGTAGTTCTTATAAGTTAAATGTAGTTTTAAAATAAAGGATGGAAGAATGTTCCGTATCTAACCTGTAGTTCTTATAAGTGAATTTTTATGGGTGTAGTCTGGGTTTAAAGAGTTCAACTAAGAATGGTTGAAACTGAATAGGAGGAAACGTTATGTGAATTCTCCTTGATGGAAGGTGTATGCTTCCGAAATGTTCAAATAAGCAGTATCCACAACAAAAAAAGACAATATAAGAAATATATATATATATATATATATATATATATATATATATATATATATATATATATATATATATATATATATATATATATATATATATATATATATATATATATATATATATATATATATATATATATATATATATATATATATATATATATATATATATATATATATATATATATATATATATATATAAAATGCGAGTAGGTTGACGAGGGTCAGTAAGCTACTGACCTTTCTTTTCCTGTAGAAGAGATATATTAATAGATTCAGTTTAGTTGAGACTCCTATTTCATATAGGATGAATGAAAAAGTTTTTTTTACTTAGTTATCATCTTAGTAATTTACTACACTGCAGAAATGGTTCTAACGATTCGTTGGGACAAAAGGTACAACAAATATATATATGATGCGTACTGTCTCGAAAAACGTTGATAGTAGGAACTGATGTTGCATACGCAAATTGTCGTAAATGAACCCAAAGGAAATGGTCCAATATGTTGCAATCGGAGAGTGGGCAAGTCATCTTTACCCTCCACATGTCAATCGATTTGGAAACATACCGTCAAGAATCTGTCTGGCAACCAAACTAAAGTGTGACGGAGTATCACCTTGCATAGGCCAAATATTTTCATATTAGAAAATAAATCAATGAAGCAACCTTCTTATGTATAACATATCCTTTCCTGTATTTAATTAAAATTTTATTTCGGCATTTTTGATACTTGTCCCAACGATTCGTTAGGACAGTTTTTGCAGTGTAGAGGCGTCTTGAAGCCTCAAATCTCTTTGAAGTCGAAGCAAATACTAAAAATATTAGATAGATCCTGAGAAAAAGAAATGTCAGAAATATTTAAAATTGAAGGTTAAAGTTTCGTACTCTAAACTGACCTAACGTATAATAAAAACTTGGCAAGAGTAGAAAGGTAAAGGTTTAAGGTGCAGTGCAAATAACCAAGCCTTATCTACCTCAATTCGTGGAGAGGGTCAGTAAGCTATTGACCTTTCTTTTCCTATAGAAGAGATATATTCAAATATCAGCTTCAAAATGGAAAGATCTGAAAGTGAAGAGTCAACAATGTTGGTATAGAATGAATGAAAGAAAGTTTCCAGTATAAGGGAAATGTATATATTGACAATTAGAAATGAAACAGTTTATTAAGGCCCTTAGCTTGCTCAGAAGCACAGGTTTAAAGAACTCTAAAGGAAATACCATTAATATCATTTTTCTCGTAGAAAGGAGAAACTTCATCTAGAAGAAATTATATTAGACATATGTTAAAACGAGAACATTTAAAAGCAAAAGGGTGAGTGCAGAGTAAAAAACTTTAAGACGTTCGAGACGCCATTAGGAGAAAAGTGAAGGGGGGGGGGAGAGAAAAAAGTAAAGCTAGAGATTTTTTTTCCGTTAAAGTGCTAGAAAAAAAAAGAAAGGAAGAAGAACCGGAATGAATACCGTTATTCCTTTAAGAAATCGAAAGTTTTGGTACTTCTCAAAAATGAATTTGCTCGATCCAGGGATGAAAAATGAATAAACGAATAGCAACTTTGAAATAAATGAATTATCTTTACGATGAATAAGTAAAGAATTAAAAATTGAACCAAAATTTACGAGAATATGAACTGACTTTGCTTCCTGAACGCTAATAATTATTATTTTTTTTTTAAATGCATCAAGTTTGAGTCTTAAAAGTGTAGTTTTTTTTTAGTAATTGAGAATGCATCGAAAATTAAAGTCTCTACACTGAAGTTTTATAACGTTGAATAAAATTATTTAATGAACTCATTTTTATAGACTTTATAGACTTTAAAAATTTATAAATAAAAAAAAACAATTTTAAAATGTAAAAAAATTTATTATTTGAATCTTAACCTAATTTAAACTTATTCCACTAATTATATTTTAAGGAAAATCATATTGATCTCTTCTATTTCCTCATAAGATAAAGTATCTATGCATAAAATATTTAAGAAGGGATGTTCTCATCCCTAATGCAAGAGCAGATAATGAGGATGGAGAAAAGATTTATTTGAATATTAGATGTCGCCTTTTTATGATGCATCAATTCGAAGAGATTTACTTTGTATAAATAGGATTTAGTAAATCATTCTTATAAAGACTTTACAAAATAATAGATATTAAAGCTCCCTCATGCATCATCTCTCTCTCTCTTTCTCTCTCCCTCTGTCACAGTCTCTCTCTCTTTCTCTCTCTCTCTTTCTCTCTCTCTCTCTCTCTCTCTCTCTCTCTCTCTCTCTCTCTCTCTCTCTCTCTCTCTCTCTATCAAACTACTTCTTTCTCTCCCTCCCTCCCTCTCTTTCTATATATATATATATATATATATATATATATATATATATATATATATATATATATATATATATATATATATATATATATATATATATATATATATTATATATATATATATATATATATATATATTTCTAAGACTTCTCTTTTATGTGAATTGTAAATGTCCCCATCTTCATTTGCATATCTTGTGCTAAAGATTAAATGATGAAATAGCGATATAAGGAAAGAATAGATGGAAATGTATTTCTTTTAGTGATTTCCCTGCAGTTAATTGCATTTAATCGTTCACCTTTCTTAGTGTGGCGTTTTAATCATATGAAATACTAAAAATATCAATTGATTTTCGAGTCATGGAAATGAGAATTTATCAATTCTTTCTTTTTATTTAATTAAAAGGTAAAATGAGACAGATCAAAGTGAGGAGATTGTTTTTTTTTTTTTTTAAATCGAAATATTGGTATGGAATTCTTCTGAATAGGAAAATGTATGTCATAAGTGTTTAGTGTATTTTTTTTTTTTTTAATTTTTATTAGTGTACGGAATAGAAAAAGGATTTAATTTTGTAAAAGGGGTTTTATCGATGTATAAAATATTAATTAAATATCTGAATTTCATCTTTATCTATTTCTCCCACCAATATTTAATTTCTCTCTCTCTCTTTTTTTTCTTTCTTTTTTTTTCTCTCTCTTTCCCTCTCTCTCTCACATACATAAATGCACACACGCACGCTCGCAAATTCACTCTTGAAGCGCATATGCACACAACCACACTCTCTCTCTCTTCACACACACACACACACACACACACACATATATATATATATATATATATATATATATATATATATATATATATATATATATATATATATATATATATATATATATATATATATATATATATATATATATATATATAAGTAAAGAATAAGGTGAGAAAACACGAATATCGAATTGTCTTCACTCAAGAGAATTGAATGACGCGACCAAAGATTTTCGATAATAATCGGACGACCTTTTTTATAAAGACAAACGAAATAATTGTTTTTAATAAGAAAAAAAAAAGAAAAATTCTTATAAATACGAAACGCTCTTCACGAAGATCCTTATTTCTCTCTTCACACGATGCAAATATTTGTGCTATAAAATTGTCATAACAATAATTATAGTTGTTTATATATATATATATATATATATATATATATATATATATATATATATATATATATATATATATATATATATATATATATATATATATATATATATATATATATACATATATATATAAGTTTTATTATTGTATATATAAGATTAACAAGGCTTGAAAAGCCTCTCTCAGATATCTTGTCTTGGACTTCTCAAAACTAAAAAATTTAAAATACTTCTTTTATTTACCTTAAAAATGAGAAAATTTTCACTTCAACTTTAAGCATTCTATTAAACTAATTAATTATTATGTTATAAATTGAATTAATTTTATATTCATCTGATTTTTATTTTTTTTTTTAAGTGTAGTGAGGATCTCACGGAGAAGTGTGTGTATGCATGGGAGAGAAAGCATTGTCTAGTGGATAAAAAGGGAAATAGAATGAGAAAGAAGAAGAAGAAGAAGAAGAAGAAGAAGAAGAAGAAGAAGAAGAAGAAGAAGAAGAAGAAGAAGAAGAAGAAGAAGAGAGAGAGAGAGAGAGAGAGAGAGAGAGAGACAGAGAGAGAGAGAGAGAGAGAGAGAGAGAGAGAGAGAGAGAGAGAGAGGAGGGATGAGGGAATAGATCCAAATGAAATTCAGAAATCATTCAGTGAGTAATTCTGGAACAAAAGTGAAGACCTCACAGAGAAGATTTGGCTTCTGTTACTACTTATTCGTAATGTCTTATCGCAGTGGTGTTTAACACGTTAAACTGGTCAGTTTAAATCAGCCACTGCTGATATATATATATATATATATATATATATATATATATATATATATATATATATATATATATATATATATATATATATATATATAAAATGAGAATACTTTTCTCTTTTTATAACGTTAATTTTCATAATGTTTCGCACATATCTCAAACCAAATGATGCAAATGGGATTATTGGAGAACGGTTTTATTATTATTATTTTTTATTTTTCATCCTTTTTTATTATCATTTTTGGTATCCTTTTTCCCTCTCTCTCTCTCTATCTCTCTCCCTCCCTCTCCTCTCTCTCTCTCCCTCTCTCTCTCTCTCTCTCTCTCTCTCTCTCTCTCTCTCTCTCTCTCTCTCTCTCTCTCTCTCTCTCTCTCTCTCTCTCTCTCTCTCTCTCTCTCTCTCCTCTCGCCCTTTCTTTCTGTATTTTATCTTATTGTTTCGTTCATTAGTTCTTACCTGCGACAAAGCGTTTATATATGACTTGCTTCCTTAACGCGATATTCCTTAATTCCTTATTATTAAAAAGTATTAAATTAGGATTAGCATCGCCCTTCTCTGTTTATATAGGAGGCTTCCACAAACATAATTGATATATTTTTTTATATTTTTAGTCAATTAATCTATCTACATATCTATCTATCTATCTATCTATCTATCTATCTATCTATCTATCTATCTATCTATCTATCTATCTATTTATGTATGTATGTATGTATGTTATGTATGTATGTATGTATGTATGTATGTATGTATGTATGTATGTATGTATGTATGTATGTATGTATGTATGTCTTGTTTGTATTGTAAGTATGTATTGTATGTTTGTAATATATATATATATATATATATATATATATATATATATATATATATATATATATATATATATATATATATATATATATATATATATATATATATATATATTATATATATATATATATATATATTTCTATAATAAATCTTTGAGATTGAAAGTTAATGAAGAAGAAAATATTTAATTAAATTTTCTAAATTTGTTTATTCAGTTTGTGTGTAACAATAATAATAATAATAATAATAATAATAATAATAATAATAATAATAATAATAATAATAAATAATAATAATAATAATAATAATAATAATAATAATAATAATAATAATAATAATAATAATAATAATAATAATAATAATAATAATAAATAATAATAATAATAATAATAATAATAGTAATAATAATAATAGTTTCCTTTCTGCAGTTTTTGAGATAAATGCAAACGCACACACACACACACACTCACACACAAATACACGCGCACACACATACACAAACACAAGCAAACACACTTACCATAGTTCTGAAAACTCACACGCTGTAAATGTATGTTTGTATTTATGCAAAATGGAAGATAAATATTCCCTCTCTGCAAAAAGGAAAACGAATAGAAAAGTAAAAAGATGTTTTTATTGAAAGCTGCATAAGTTATTATATATATTTTCTCTCTCTCTCTCTCTCTCTCTCTCTCTCTCTCTCTCTCTCTCTCTCTCTCTCTCTCTCTCTCTCTCTCTCTCTCTCTCTCTCTCTCTCTCTCTCTCTCTCTCTCTCTCTCGGTAATCGTATACAGAAAACGGAAAAATACATTTAAATATGGCATGTCGAGAGCGTAGACTTTTTCTCAGGCAAATTTTTTGACGTACGTGTACACACACACACACACACACACACACACACATATATATATATATATATATATATATATATATATATATATATATATATATATATATATATATATATATATATATATATATATATATATATATATATATATATATATATATTATATATATATATTAATATATATATAAAAAAAAAAAATAAAAAAAAAAAAAAAAATATATATATATATATATATATATATATATATATATATATATATATATATATATATATATATATATATATATATATATATATATATATATATATATATATATATATATATATATATATATATATATATATATATATATATATATATATATATGGTAAGGTATAAAATACTTAAGTTAGTTCATTACATTAATTACATAAGTTATTGGAAAAAAATGGTTTATGGCTGATTAAAAAAGGATTTTAGTGGTCATATATTTGTGCCATGAAGTCATTATTTTTCAGGTGACCTTCGTGGCACAACACTACTACCATAGCCCATCCTCCACACATACTTGAAGAACTCGTGGCACGCCCAGACCCTAGACAAACTCCCTCCTACCAATCTTGACTGGCACCCAAATCTCAGTCTCCATTTTAAATTTTGATCGTTTTTTAAACTTAACCCGTTCAGTGGGTGCCTCTGAGAAAGGTGTCACAGGCTCCGCCCACTGCCACGTGCGGCCAATCAAGCCGCCAGCTGAATGCGGTAAAAAAGCGGTCAGGCGGGCACAAAAAGCTGAAAGGTACTCAGTCATTGGTTCTCGGTTGGCAGGAAAGCGCTTGCGCTCATTGGCTCAAAAGCGCCGACTCGACAATAAGCGAGCGAAATTCATTTTTTGAAGTTCGAGTCGCTCGGTTTGGCGATTCAGTTGTCGTGAACAGTGAGTGTTGGTGGAGGTGTTCTCTCCCATCTCCGCAATCGCTGCTGCACGGTGTGAGGTCCGCTGCCACGCCGGCCATCGATCCATCTTCTCAAGGAGGACTTATTTTCTCACCGCTAGATGGTGCCGGTGCCATCTCTTCAGCCGAAGAGAAAACCGACAGTAGCGCTAAAGGCATCGTTCCCGAGGGTCACACTCTTCTGGCTGTCTGCACCTGGCACACATGTTACCTCTCAAGTAAGTAGCATCGCCACGCCCACTTGTTTTGAGGCACTTAGGCTGAGGCAAAGAACAACCTGTTCTCTCCTCCAGGTCTAACAACCACCCTGAAGGGTGAAAATAAGGGTTATCGGCCTTATTCCGCCTTCTGTTTTTGGGGAGTGTCAGGCCAGACGTCCGTAATGACCCAAGAGCCACTT
>SEYY01000984.1:217548-220048 GCA_009176605.1 Armadillidium nasatum
GATGAAATCAACTTTTAAATTTTATTTCCATTTTCGCTCCTTTCTTTCTTTCCACTCGCCCTAAAAATTATTTTAAATACAAGATGTTTCGGCAATGTCTTCACCTTCTTTTTGTATTAAAGTATTTGTAAATTAGATACATGTACCTAAATAGGCAAAAAGATACACTAAAACAAACACTCACGCACGCACGCTCACACGCACATCATATATATATATATATATATATATATATATATATATATATATATATATATATATATATATATATATATATATATATATATATATATATATATATATATATATATAATTCCTTTATGTAATCCATTAGGCGCTGAAAAAGAAAGTATACGCTTTGAAATAAATGAAAATTGCAATAGAGATTATTTATCTTGCGTTTGTTTTATTAATTCTTTAAAATTATTTTAAACTCTATCTATAAATAAAGGTTCGCCAACTCTTTTAATATATATTCCAACACACATGTACACACACCATATATATACATATATATATATATATATATATATATATATATATATATATATATATATATATATGTGTGTGTGTATATGTGTGTATGTGTGTGTGTGTGTGTGTGGTGTGTGTATGTGTGAGTGTGTTTGTGTACATTTGAAGACAACGATTAATTTTAAGTTTTAAAAAATGAAAATGAAAAACTAACGAACGCGTTGCGACATAAATTATAAATAAAGGCAGTAATTATATGATGGTCAGATGGAACAAAGGGCAAAATTTATACCTTACAAATATATATATATATATATATATATATATATATATATATATATATATATATATATATATATATATATATATATATATATATATATATATATATATATATATATATATATATATATTGCGGGTGGGGGTGGAGGATTTATCTCAAACAGGAAGAGAAGTTAGAAGATAAAGAAAGAACACTAAATTATTATCATTATTATTATTATTATTATTATTATTATTATTATTATTATTATTATTATTATTATTATTATTATTATTATTATTTTAGGCCATTATGTGTCAAAATTAATTTTAATTGTACTTTTAAACCAAAATGAAATATTTAATCTGATATTTTGGCTGAATTAACATTCGAAATGGATTAAATCGACTTGTTATTGTTAAGAAAAAGGTTTCAATTTAACATTAATTAAAAATAAATAAACATTGTAAATGTTAAACGCAGAGAGAGAGAGAGAGAGAGAGAGAGAGAGAGAGAGAGAGAGAGAGAGAGAGAGAGAGAGAGAGAGAGAGAGAGAGAGAGAGAGAGAGAGGTATTATTATAATAAATATTTTGTAAAATTTAAAGAATTATTATTAGTTTTATATACAATAGCAATTCTACTGTTAATACTACTATTGATATTATATCTTCTACTAACATTGCTGCTAATATATACTTGGAATAATAATAACATTTATAATATAATAGTAATTATAATAATAATAATAATAATAATAATAATAATAATAATAATAATAATAATAATAATAATGATAATAATACCAACCACTACTACTACTAATAATAATAATAATAATAAAAATAATAATAATAATAATAATAATAATAATAATAATAATAAAAATAATTATAAAATAATCATAAAGTTGTTAAAAGCTAAAGGTTAGATTAATAACATTTTATTTGCTTTATTAACAGTAAACGAAAAAAAATTTTTTTTTCACAAAAATTTTGATAATTTTTTTTCTATGAAAAGAAGCAATAAATTTTCTTTTTAATTATAAATGTCACATTTGCTAATTAATATTGCTATTATTATTATTATTATTATTATTATTATTATTATTATTATTATTATTATTATTATTATTATTATTATTATTATTGTTATTATTACAATTATTAATTTTATTTTTATTATTATTATTATAGCTGTTTTATTATTATATTATTATTATTATTATTATTTTATTATTATTATTATTATTATTATTATTATTATTATTTATATTATCATTATTATTATTATTATAATTATTTCAATTTTTATTATATTTTGAATTATATGAAATAACTTTAAATATTGGTTTAAATATTATTATACATGATTAATAATAATGGTTGTTGTTAGTATTATTTTTTTTTTTTATATGAAGAGCTAAAAGACCAGAAAAGGTCATCTCCTGAAGCAGGTGGTCCAAGCCTTGTTTTAAGTTGGTTTCGTTCATTATTATGCGCTCAAGAAATCGATATATTTGACTTGTTTATATTTTTTTTCTATTTTAATTTTGATTGTGTTGCGACTTGCGACTTGCGACTTGCGACTTTATGACTTTGCGAGCGCTCCAAAATTTTAGGATCCGAATGCGATAATTTGGAAGGGGCTGAAAGAGAGAGAGAGAGAGAGAGAGAGAGAGAGAGAGAGAGAGAGAGAGAGAGAGAGAGAGAGAGAGAGAGAGAGAGAGAGAGAGAGAGAGTGCAATTCGTCAGCTAAAATTATTA
>SEYY01000984.1:230048-237548 GCA_009176605.1 Armadillidium nasatum
ATATATATATATATATATATATATCTCAATCTCTAGTAGAGTCAAAGAAAATATGGTTGTTTTAAATGCCTAAAATCGTAGTTCTTTTATTGATGTACTCTTCATAATCTTCATCATAACTATCACATCTTCGAATATTTATTCATCATAATCTTCATCATAACTGTTACATCTTCGAATATGTATTCATCATAATCTTTCATAACTATAACATCTTCGAAAATGTACTCATCATAATCTTCATCCTAACTATAACATCTTCTAATATTTATCCATCATATCTTTATCTTAACTATAAAATCTTCAAATATGTTCCATCATAATCTTCATCATAACTTGTAAACTCTGGATTAATTTTCTCCACTTCCTTTGACTTGCATATTTTCTTAGGCTGTGTCGGGACTTGTCGGCCATTAATTTGACTCAGAAACTGTTTTATCCGTTTGTGGCCGTAAATATGTAGATCTATGTCCCTTTACCACCATTGAAAGTATATATATATATATATATATATATATATATATATATATATATATATATATATATATATATATATATATATATATATATATATATATATATATATATATTATTATGATAGAATAATTAAATTTTACAGATTTTTATTTATGGCTCCGAAATGTTTAAGCAATTTATTTTTTATTATAATTATTAATTATTATTATTATTATTATTATATTATTATTATTATTATTATTATTATTATTATTATTATTATTATTATTTATTATTATTTAGTAGAATTTAGTAGAATAGGACCTACTTTTAAGCCTTAAACCTGTAAATGTACCACTTCCTGAATAAAACTTTATGAATGAATTATAGTAAAGGCAAAAGCATTTCCTTACTTAGATTTTAACACCATAAATAAATTCTTCGACTTTGCTTATTTCAAATGTAATTTGGAATGAAATTTTTGGGATAGAAGTCTCTGGTTCGATTTGTAGAGGGGAAACTCAATTGGTATTAAGTTTAAAATTTTTTTAGGAAGCATACTGAAATTTAATTTAATTTATTTCAAATTATATAATATAATTTAATTTAATTTACCAATTTAGTTTAATTTTATTCAATTTAAATTAATATAATGTAATTTAATTAAATTTAAATTAATATAATGTATTTTATTTTAATTTAACAAGTTAGTTTAATTTAATTTAATTTAATTTATTTTAAATAATATGTAATCTAATTTAATTAAACAATTCAGTTTAATTTAATTTAAATTGATATAATGTCATTTAATTTAACAATGAAGTTTAATTTTATTTTAATTTATTTAAATTAATATAATGCAATTTAATTTTAATTTAACAATTTAGTTTATTTAATTTATTTTAAATTGATATAGTGTAATTTAATTTAATTTAACAATTTGGGTTAATTTAATTTAATTTATTTTAAATTAATGTAATTTAATTTATTTTAAATTAATATTAATGTAATTTAATTTAATTTATTTTAAGTTAATATAATGTAATTTAATTTTAATTTAATTTAATTTAAAAGAAAGGTAATTGAGTCCAATAAGATAAAATCAATTAAAAATACGAAAGTAAATAAGCAATCGGATAGGGGGGGGGGCGCAATTTACGATAGGGGGAAAGGATATTCACCAGAACTAACCAGATCTAAACCTAACGAGGATGAAACTCTGCCCAGGGAGGAGGGGGGGATTAACAACCTAACTTTAAATACATTATATATATATATATATATATATATATATATATATATATATATATATATATATATATATATATATATATATATATATATATATATATATATATATATATATATATATATATATATATATATATATATATATATATAGGGGTTGCATAAATATGTAATGAAGAATAAAATGCATTTTCACAAAGACGTGGAGTACACAAAGCGATTTTGATATTTTTTTATTACTTAATTAGAGTGTCTTCCACATTTCAAAGAGAAGAACCTGATGGGAATGATCTATTAATAACGTAGATTTTTATACACGAAAAAAATTAATGAATAAATAAATGAATCCTTGTCTTTGTGTCAGTTTTACTTTTTACATTTTTTTTTCCTGTTTAATTCTTGTTTTATATTCTAAAGTTTTTAGTTACAAATGTAATTTTTTTTTTTATCTTAGTTATTATTGTAATTATTTATTTATGAGTGTTTTGTTGAATGCTATTAAATTATTTATCTAATATTTTGTATTTTGTTTTTTTTTATTTTCAGGGTTTGGCGATAAGCTATGGCCTCTGCCACTCTCAATACTAACTTGATGGAGTCATTAGTTACGAGAAGTGTTCCTGATTCACATAGCGTCAGTGCCCATTCTCGATCGGAAGGTTTTAATTCACCATCTCCTTTAAGTCCTTCGTCAGGAGGTCCAAACCATTCATTTTTAAACCAGAACCCCTTTGAGTCTTCTTATAGCAATTTTTTAACAGAATCTGATATTCAAGAAAATTCTATATCAGGAGGAGAAGCTAGTACAGAAGACGACGAAGGAAGTATTAACGAAAATCTAGGATATTATTTCAAAAGATCAGCGGAAGAGTCTACTCCAACATCATCAAAGAAGCGTAGAAAACAAATCAAACCTGTAAGGGTTTCTTCTGTCGAAGAAAGAAACGAAAATCCGATTTCTTCGAATTCTCAGAAGGAAAGTTCTTTTTATATGGAGATGTCTAATTCCTCTCGAGAGGGAGAATCTGAGGTTTGCAAATGCCCACATTGTCAGTTCGAAACGTCTTCTGAAGATGCACTGCGCCATCATATTATTGAAGACCACATTGGTCGCATGCTTAACGACGAAAGTATAAGAAATACCTATCAAAATATGCTAAGTAAAAGAAATGAAAACAGCCATCAAGAAGATTTATTTCAATTTCCTGAAAGAGAAGAAGGAGAGATGACTCCTTTGAATTTGTCAAGCCCAAGATGGGAAGCACGTCCAGGATCTCGAGCAAGAGAAAATGGGGAAAGGAGTCCAGAACCTGGAGTTTCACTTCCTTCTTCGTTACATATTCCTTCCTCCTATGGAGATGTAAAATTTGGACTTCCAGGTCTAGTTCCATTAGGACCACCGCCTTTTCTTTTACCATTTCTTCAACATCATCAGCATTCACAACATCAAGAAAGAGAGCGAATGCATCCAACTCAACAACCACTACGTCCAGTGAGCAATGGACAACCACAAATATTTAATTTAGAAGCTTATTGTGACCTTTGTAATAAAGAATTTTGCAATAAATACTTTTTAAAAACACACAAGGCTAACAAACATGGCATTTACAGTCCTGACATTTGTAGTTCTCAAATGTCTGCAACATCCGGTGCTTTAACCCACGCCACTTATGGCTACTCCTAATAATCCATCATCTATCATTTCAACATCATCAGTTTCAACCCCCTTAACTGTTCCATCTCTTCAAACATCTCCCTTGAGCTCAATACCAATACCTGGATCTCCTTTTGCTGGTGCTTTCATTACTGCTAATATGTCTGCTTTGCCGTTAAGACCATTAATTCCTCCTCATCTTCACTCTATTCAAAAGTCTCAGATGAATTTGCCAAAGAATGATCTCTTAGGAAGTACATCAAAGAATGGTGTTATAAATATAGAAGCTTATTGTGAAATTTGTCAAAAAGAATTCTGCAATAAATATTTTTTAAAGAGACACAAATCAAAAATTCATAATATAGATATAGAAGTTACAATTAAAAACACTACTAAATCTCATTTGTCTATCGGTAAATCCAGTTACGAAAGACCAGAAGGTTGGTGTGATGCCTGTAGGAAAGATATTGGATCAAGAACGTCGTTAAATACCCACAAACTTAATATACATGGCCCTCATATTATCGTACCAATGTCCTCTCCACAAGATTCGGTTAACAGATCAGAGAATTCGCAAGATATGTCTAAAGACAGAAAAATTTCATCTCCTGAATCAGCTAATGACAATTTTAGTCCTTGGGATAATAAACGGGATAGTAAAAATAAGGAAATTAGAAACGAAGAGCCAGGGGAGAGGAGGGATCATAGGATGATAGGAAATGAAAGGCTTAAAGTTTCCACATCTTTAATGCAGGTAGGAAACGATATGAAAATGGAAGCTGATAGAATAGGTGCTGAGTTTTGGGAGAGTAGAGAAGGTAATTTATTGAGCAGCAGAAGATCTTGGAATGAGCCATATCAAAAACAAGAACACTCTTCTGTGTCTCTGACTCCATCATTGCAACAGGAAGAAGGTGTCACAAAATCTCTTTCTATCAAAGAAGAACCCCATAATTTCAACGAAGAAACAAATAAATATTCATCTCATAAACCGGAGGCTGATATTGCTAGTGATGTATCTCATTTAAATAACGAAAGCCCTCATGATCGTTCAGAGAGATTTTTAAGCAGATCCGATATTGAAAGAGAGGACTTAATGTATAAGGAATTAAATGAAGACGGTAGAAGTAGTCAAAATCCTGCTAGAGATGCAATGTCTGAACCGCCAAGAACTCCTGGTGCTAGTAGTAGTACAGATGAAAATTCACGAGAATTGGGCCTTATTGCCAGAGTTGGTCAACCAGCAATGATACAAACACCATCAGGTGCTAAATTTACCACTGATCAGCTTAGGCAGTTAGGTGTGATAAATCCCGATGCATTTTGCGAACTATGCTGCAAAGAATTTTGTAATAAATACTTTCTTAGAACCCATCGCATTAAGAAGCATGGTATTTACACACCAGAATACTCTGATCGTTCAAAGCACTGTAAAGATCATTCTCCTTTAAGCTTGGCAAGAATATTAGAGAGACAAGCTTTAGAAATGAGATCAGGAATGTCTGAAATGGAAGGTGAACTGGATTGTGACATGTGTAGAAGACCATTTCCAAGCTTATACTTATTACAAATGCACAAATACTACATACACGGACCCGGTCAGGAGATTTTACATCAAGAACAATTATTGCAACTTCATCATCAACAGCAACAACAGCAACAGCAACAACAACAACAACAACAACAACAGCATCAGCAGCAACAACAACAACAACAGCAACAACAACAACAACAACAACAACAACAACAGCATCAGCAACAACAACAGCAACAACATCAGCCACAACAACAGCAACAACATCAGCAACAGCAACAGCTACAAGAGCAAAGGCAACAAGAACAAAGACAGCAACATCAGGCTGTTCATCATGAACATATTCACCAAATTCCTGCTCAAACACAGAATCCAAAATTTCAGATTCAAACCAAGAAACCAAGTAAACAATTTTCACATCAAGAGTCGGAACATCAGAGTAATTCTGAAGACGTTAATGAACAAGCACATGTTCATCACTCTTTTCAACATCAAATCAAACTTCAGGAGCGCATTGAAGATAATAAGCATGATCAAGAGCCACCAAATCAAGAACATGGACACGATCACCAAAAACACCAGAGATTACTTGAACAATCAAAAACCCAGCAAAATTTAGATTTAAAAGAGGATAACAACACTCAACAGGAAAGTCATCAGCGTCCAAAACAGAATCACCCACAACAGGAATCCCAGAGACAGTTAAGTTCAGATGATTTACTAAAAACACCCCAAACAAAATCTTTACATTTGTCAAAATTAGAAAATTATTGTATTCCGCTAAATGTTGCAGATATTCAGACTAGTAAATCTGTGTCTATAGATGACGAGAATATTGTTAATAAATTATTTAAAGGTCCAAGTGCTGATAACTCTTCTAATCCGCCTCAACATTCAAGGGTTTCTCCCGATCTACATCACAGTTCTTTTAATCCAAGTTTATCTCAAGAGGCCGACACTAGTCAAGGACTGAGAAAGTTACAGTCAATGATTTTGGAATTAAACCGACAAGAAGAAGTATCTAGTCGGTGTAAAATATGTCAGAAAGACGTTGGAAATAAATATTATTTAAGAGCACATTTGATGACAGAACATGGAATTCTTCCGCAAGGAGAAATGGGTAACCAAAATGAGTCCCTAACCCCTAGAACATCAAGGGATGGAACTCCCATGTCTTCACCCTCTTCAACACCAGTTATCGAAAATCAAGGCTTCTGTAATATATGTAAAAAAGATTTCTTTTCGAGATACATACTACAGCAACACATGTTAAGTTCTCATGGAATATTTGCTCCTTCAAATAACCCAACATCCTTTTTAGATCGGATCAGAGCTGAAATAGAGAGTCGGGATGACCGTAAACCAATTTCAACTTCTCGTTCTTATTGTGAGATTTGTAATAAAGAATTGTGTAATAAATATTTTATGAAAACCCATATGCTTAAAATGCACGGAATCAATATAGAAAATGGTACATCGGGAGGAGTTACGTGTGATATCTGCAAAAAGGAACTTTGCAGTAAGTACTTTTTAAGGGTTCATAAGCAAAATACTCATGGTTTGGTTGAAGATAATACAGATAATGAAATGCATCCTGAAGATGGAGAAATGCAGATATGTACTTTGTGTACAAAAAGGTTTAAAAATCTGAAATGGTTACAAACTCATCTAAACAGTGATCACGGGGAAGAAGGTAAAGAAAAATGGAGAGAAATTGAGAACAGTTTGCCAAATTGGGAAAGTACCCTGTCCAATTGCCATATATGTAATATATGTGGGCAGCAACTTTCTGATTTAGTAGCTTTGCAAATACATGTAATTAAAAATCATGGTGTGACTTCCCCAGATAGAGAGGCTAGTTCCATGAATTATAATCCTGACGAAGAAGGTTTGAAACAAACTTTTGAATGTTCTTCTTGTCATCTAAATTTTTCCAACCCAGCTCTGTTGTATGCTCATGAGAAATGCCATACTTCTAATCTTTCACCAATAACTACTCCTTTCATTACCCCTACTGAAGGTTTGCAGTGTTCACTCTGTTCTCAAAAAATCCCTTCGTTAGAGCTTTATCATCAACACATTTTGCATCATCATCTGCAAGGATTTCTCAAGCCACTTTTAAAAGATAATTCTTCAACAGAAAAGGAAGAATCTTCACAGAAGACACCAGATGCAAGTAATTCCATGAGTAATAGTGAAGAAAAATCTAAACCTCCGTCAACCCCACGCAAACGTTGGAAATGTTATGAATGTGGTCGAAGATTCAAATCTAGAAATCACTGTCTACTTCATGTTCAAACCCAACATAGTTCAAAATCAAGAACCAATAATATCAACAGATCACCTTACCGTAGAAAGTTGTTTAGGTGCAAGAAATGCGGTGGTGTTGCTAAGTCACTTTCAATACTTAAGAAACACCTTCGAAAAATACATCCCTCTTTTTCAGGGGTACCAACTAGTCACGCACAACCTTCAATTACGGATGGTCAATTTGTAATGCAGCCATTTCTTTTGAACAAAGAAGGTTGTGATGGTTCAACCTCAACTTTCAACGACGATCAACCTTTTGTTCCATCTTTAGTATACTTACCAGTTGCTAGGAAAGTTC
>SEYY01000984.1:247548-262548 GCA_009176605.1 Armadillidium nasatum
GAAAATAAAATAAAATAAAATAAAATAAAATTCTACGTATAAAAACGAGGCTGTAGATATCCATTACTATTCAGAAGCACGTATGTCAAATATTAAAGCGTATGTCATACATTTATAACTTGTATGCACTTAATTCCCCTACATAAACTCACTAAACTGTATAGAACTATATTTAATTCGCACAAATATACTCATGCATGTATATAGTAAATGACAGCGCTATCATAGCCTTTACAAAAAACATATAAATGCATAAAAAAAAAGAAGTTAGGGAATATATTCTCTCCATTTAAAGTAATGGAAAAAAGCTTGAAGAGATTCGGTCTCGAGTCCTGAGTTGTATTTGAATTGGAAATTCTGAATTGAATTCACGAGCGAAAGTGGCCATAAAAGAGTCAGATTGAAGTCGGTTAAGGGCGTGTTTTGGGCCTCAAACCATGGCGACTTGGACCTTTCAAGCGGCTTCACTGCAAATATCGAATTCGTTCTAATTTATCGTCTTATGCAAGTCTCTTCCTCTCTCTCTCTCTCTCTCTCTCTCTCTCTCTCTCTCTCTCTCTCTCTCTCTCTCTCTCTCTCTCTCTCTCTCTCTCTCTCTCTCTCTCTCTCTCTCTCTCTCTCTCTCTCTCTCTCTCTCGCAAATATGCTGCTGCTGCCCTGACTTAAGCGAAAATTTTCAAATTTCTATTTTGCTCTCGTTTCCAAATGAAAAACTATATATATATATATATATATATATATATATATATATATATATATATATATATATATATATATATATATATATATATATATATATATATATATATATATATATATATATATATATATATATATATATATATATATATATATATATATATATATATATATATATATATATATATATATATATATATATATATATATATATATATATATATATATATATATATATATATATATATATATATATATATATATATATATATATATATATATATATATATATATATATATATATATATATATATATATATATATATATATATATATATATATATATATATATATATATATATATATATATATATATATATATATATATATATATATATATATATATATATATATATATATATATATATATATATATAGATAGAGAGAGAGAGAGAGAGAGAGAGAGAGAGAGAGAGTAGGACTGTCGGGTACATATTGCCTTCCCCCTACCCAAGATATCGTTCTCATTATATTTAAATTTACTTGATATGCATGCCCACTATCCTATGATATTTATACTTATTAGAGTGAGATCGACTTATGATACAACTGAAATAACAAATGCCGACGAGCCTAACATTAAAAATTGTAAATATAAATAAGTTTAAAATAAACATTAAAAATTGTAAATATAAATAACTTTTAAATAAACAATAAAAAGTGTAAATATAAATAACATTTAAATAATCATTAAAAATTGTAAATATAAATAACTTTTAAATAAACATTAAAAATTGAAAATATAAATAACTTTTAAATAATATATAATAACTTTTAAATAAACATTAAAAATTGAAAATATAAATAACTTTTAAATAAATATACTAACTTTTGTGTTATTTCAAAACCAAGCCAAGGAAATAATTGAAAAGAAGATTAGAAGAAAATATCGACAAAAACTTATCTTTTTATTTAAAATATCAGAAAATTGTTCTGGATGGTCAAACTTAGGCCCGCCTTCGCAGACTTTGCATATATATATATATATATATATATATATATATATATATATATATATATATATATATATATATATATATATATATATATATATATATATATATATATATGATTTTAAATTTCCATTATTACGACTATTTTATCAGAAAATTTTGTCTTTTGACAGAAAGGAAATAATTGCAAAACATTTATACCTTCTACAGGAGAATCTTTTAAATTTTTCTCATATATATATATATATATATATATATATATATATATATATATATATATATATATATATATATATATATATATATATATATATATATATATATATATATATATATATATATATATATATATATATATATATATATATATATATATATATATATATATATATATATATATATATATATATATATATATATATATATATATATATATATATATATATATATATATATATATATATATATATATATATATATATATATATATATATATATATATATATATATATATATATATATATATATATATATATATATATATATATATATATATATATATATATATATATATATATATATATATATATATATATATATATATATATATATATATATATATATATATATATATATATATATATATATATATATATATATATATATATATATATATATATATATATATATATATATATATATATATATATATATATATATATATATATATATATATATATATATATATATATATATATATATATATATATATATATATATATATATATATATATATATATATATATATATATATATATATATATATATATATATATATATATATATATATCAGACCAACAGCATAGCATCTGAGTTAATAAAACATTAGTAACATATAATTTAAGACAGCATTGTAATTTAAAAGGAGAATGAGGAATTACTATATTATTAAATAATGAAAAATAATAGAAATATTACTACTATTATTAATGTCACTTTTGGAATGATTTGATGGTAATATTTTTAATAAATTAATTAAAAAATTTAGTAATTAAGAAAATATTTGGATTGAAAGATATAAATGAATAGAAAATAAAAAAAATGCGTAAGTAATTATAGGAAAACTAATTTGTATCTATATTAATTTTTTTTTTTGCTTCAAAATGAACTTTAAAAGAGATTTTCGTTTAAAAATATTTTTTGGTTTATATTCCGCTTAAAAAAAAAAAAAAAATCAATGTATTAAGATCTTTTTTCATTTTGAACACTACAACAATAGAAAAAAAAGTTCAAAACTATTAATTTAATTAAAAAAAAAAAATTTTGATAAGAAGTTGAATTTTTTTTTATTTTCATAAACATTTTGTCGGTAAATTTTGGTTTAAAGTCAGTTACGTTTCTAGATAAAATAACGCTTTTGAAAATTTTATAGCTATACTATTGTAATTGTGGATTAGAGGAGGGGGTGGGGTTGGGAAATTAAGGCAAATCTCCTTCCCAGTTTTTTATTTTTATTATTTTTAATTGAGGAATTTCAACAGCAGACTACTCATGAAATTTCTCAGTACAACTACTTTTAAATAGCTTATATCTTTGCATTTGGAATATTGTTCCCCATTTCAAAAAGGTTATATTAAAGTACTCCATTTTTTGTCACCAGATGGCATCAAAATTAGAAAATTCGAAAAAAATGGAATAGTCATTTCCCTGTATCTTTTTTTATTTTAATATTTTTTACTGTAAGTGTAAAAGAGTTATTTTAATATTCAAAAAGTTGAGAAGATACATAAATTTTTTATAAAATTTTTTATTTAACAAGAAACAATTTCTGTACAAGAGTTGGTCAGATTTTTTGTTGAGGATCAACAATTTACCTGTATGTAGATTAGGGATTGTCGAGTATTGCAATAAGCAGAGATGTTGCTCTTATATGTTAATGTAGTCTTCAAATTTTGTCATTAAAGGCAGATGTATATACAGCATCAAAATTTCGTCTTATAAATTTTTTTTTTCTTTACAAATAAAAAAATAAAAATAAACAGTTATATTCTTCATGTTCATTCAAAGAAATAGATTTTTTCAACTTCATTTGGACAGAAAGATTTTTTCACATTGGAAGAAATTTTGATTCTCTTTACAATCTTACATACTCGCACACTAAAAATATGTTTTTTAAATTATACTACCGCCTTATTTCACCTTTTGTTTCTTTTGATACATCCTTCACAGAATTTTCTCAATTTTTGCAACTAACTTTCCTTGGTGTTCTTCCTACTTTGTAACCTCCTCAATGTAGTTTCACTTTAAATTGCTATTATTTTAAAGAAATTATACTTACATCTAAGTATTCCGTGTATTTCTTGATCAATATTCCACCTGTGTACTTCTTGATCAATATTCTGCTGGTGTACTTCTTGATCAACATTCTACTGGTGTACTTCTTGAACAGCATTCTGCTGGTGTATTTCTTGATCAATATTCTACTGGTGTACTTCTTGATCAATATTCTGGTGTACTTCTTGATCAACATTCTACTGGTATACTTCTTGATCAGCATTCTGCTGGTGTACTTCTTGATCAATATTCCACCTGTGTACTTGATCAATATTCTGTTGGTGTACTTCTTGATCAATATTCCACCTGTGTACTTCTTGATCAATATTCTGCTGGTGTACTTCTTGATCAATATTCCACCTGTGTACTTCTTGATCAATATTCTGCTGGTGTACGTCTTGATCAACATTCTACTGGTGTTCTTCTTGAGCAGCATTCAGCTGGTGTATTTCTTGATCAATATTTTGCTGGTGTACTTCTTGATCAATATTCTGCTGGTGTACTTCTTGATCAATATTCCACCTGTGTACTTCTTGATCAATATTCCACCTGTGTACTTCTTGATCAATATTCTGCTGGTGTACTTCTTGATCAATATTCTGCTGGTGTACTTCTTGATCAACATTCTACTGGTGTACTTCTTGATCAATATTCTGCTGGTGTACTTCTTGATCAACATTCTACTGGTGTACTTCTTGATCAACATTCTGCTGGTGTACTTCTTGATCAACATTCTACTGGTGTATTTCTTGATCAACATTCTACTGGTGTATTTCTTGATCAACATTCTACTGGTGTACTTCTTGATCACCATTCTACGGGTGTACTTCTTGATTAACATTCTTGATGTTTCAAAATTTGTACTTTTTTCGTGCTGCTTTAAGATATCTCTTTTTCATAATCTTTAAAACAATTTTATACTTATAGTTTTTACTCTTATACCATTTTCTAAATCTTAATAAACAAAAGCTGAAGAAGCCGAATGAAGTTCCTCATTAAATCGTGGTAGTAGTATACTTCTCAGGTCTTTGACTTTCAACTCATTATTTTCTGTTTAGTCTTCCTAACTTTTGAACTTTAACGATGATGGCTCATATTTATTTTTATATTTATATTTATATTTATATTTGTTTATATTTATATTTTCCGTTTTAAAATAATAAATCTCGAATCAAGAAATTGCAAACATTTAAAAGATGGTCTTGGAATAAAAACTTTTGACATTTCTCGTACTTCGAAACGAGGTTATAAAAAAATCTCTATTTTTCAAAATGATCTCATCTTCCATTACATTCCTAACGTTAACTTTAGTACAGTGAGTCTTGCATCTTTCTGGAGAATGAACTTGTAACTTTGGAACTTTTATCCGCAAATCTCATCTTCTCTGAATTATACATTCCCAAATCTTAGACTAAATAATTATCGCTTTCTAAACTATAGCAAAGAGGTTTGGAACTGTTTCAAAACTTTTATTTTGTCTTCATTTTTACACTGGATCATTTCAGGACAGTTTCTATTCTAATTAATTCCCTTTTTCATATATATATATATATATATATATATATATATATATATATATATATATATATATATATATATATATATATATATATATATATATATATATATATATATAAAAAATTACCCAAATGAAAATTAAAACTTAAAAAGGAGTTAGGCCTTTCGATGCAAATGCGTCCTCATCAGACTCCTCCAAAATAAGAATAAAAGTAGTATATATATATATATATATATATATATATATATATATATATATATATATATATATATATATATATATATATATATATATATGACAAGACAAACAACAGTTTTTAACTTTGTAAAGTTTTTAATTTTTTTTTTTTTTTTATTTAGTTTAAAAATTAAATTTTTAAAATAAAATATAAAAATGAAAAGAAGAAAAGAAAAAAAAATTATTTTTGTTGACAGAAATCCGTAAGAAGAAGTTTTGATCGAATCGAGAAAGTGAAAAGTCGACAAAAAGTTTCCTTAAAACAAACCTTCACAAAGCCAATCAAATTTAGACACCATCGTCATCTCTCTCTTTCTCTCAATCTCACAAACAAAAACTAAACACACACACACACATATATGTATATATATATATATATATATATATATATATATATATATATATATATATATATATATATATATATATATATATATATATATATATATATATATATATATATATATATATATATATATATATATATATATATATATATATATATATATATATATATATATATATATATATATATATATATATATATATATATATATATATATATATATATATATATATATATATATATATATGTATATGTATATTATATATGTGTATTTAAATTATAAATTAAAAATTGTTTTTTATGTGAATAAAAAGTATGAGAATGAAGGTGATGATAAAATAATTATTTATTTATTTATTTTATTTTTATTATTATCATTATTAATATTATTACTATTATTTCCAATTTGAAAGTTATCATTTGAAAGAAGATCAAACTCGTGATACAGGAATTCTCAAACATTTTAGCACGCTCGTCAAAGCAATTAAAATAAGACTATCTTATTAAATAAATCAATAAATAAACAAATAAATAAATAAATAAATAAATAAATAAAACGAACTTTCTTATCTCTCAAATTACTCTTATAATCCGCCAATGGAGCTAAAAAAAAAAAAAAATTTTTAGTGTTAAAGACAGAGAAATTTTAATCATATCTAATTATATTGATTTTAATTTTATATATATATATTTTTTTTAATTAAAGTAAAATTAAATGCTTTGCTTACCAATTTAAACTTCTTGAATTTAAATTTCTTTTCCTGTTTTCTATGTTATCGACATTCAAAAGTTTTTCATTAAAGACTTTAAGGGAAGGTGTCTGAGACATCTTTCTCTCTTATTTTCATACTTGTCCCTCACTTTTTTTAATTTAAGTCTTAATAGCTGCAGTGGAGTTGGTGGGAAGTTTCGATTTGTTTCTTTTTGTGAAGCAGTAACTGGCCCATTTTTAACTTTAACTTTTTTTATTTTTTTTATTTTAGAGGAGTCTGACGAGGACGCATTTGCGTCGAAAGTCCTAACTCCCTTTTCAGTTTTAATTTTAATTTGGGTAATTAATTTCTTTGTCGGAATTTGATGGTGTTAGTGCATCGTATTTTTGCTATATATATATATATATATATATATAATATATATATATATATATATATATATATATATATATATATATATATATATATATATATATATATATATATATATATATATTATATATCATTTATGTAAAAGATATGTTAAATATAAAAAGTTAATGCACGCAAAATTTGCATAAAAAATATATTTTTCATACTTAATGACGTGGATTTTGTCGCAAATTTTATAAATACTTTTCATAATTATTTCATTTTTTTATTTTTTTTTACAAAAGAATTTATTTGAGTTTGTAATTATATGAATACACACACACACATTCTCACATATACACACACACTCTCAAACACACAAACACTCTCTTCCTTTTTGTCACATATACATTTACTGAAATTTTTTTTGCTTATTCAGCAAAGTTATTTCAGTATCTGATACTATTTATTATGTAATTTAATATACTTATCTACTCTCTCTTTCTCTCTCTCTCTCTCTCTCTCTCTCTCTCTCTCTCTCTCTCTCTCTCTCTTTCTATATATATATATATATATATATATATATATATATATATATATATATATATATATATATATATATATATATATATATATATATATATATATATATATATATATATATATATATATATATATATATATATATATATATATATATATATATATATATATATATATATATATATATATATATATATATATATATATATATATATATATATATATATATATATATATATATATATATATATATATATATATATATATATATATATATATATATATATATATATATATATATATATATATATATATATTATATATATATATACTGCCAAAAGGATCATACAAACTTAAACACTTTTAAGAAATTTACTGCCGACACATTTTCGGATGAGAAATCCTTCTACCATTCTCAATTCTAACAATAGAATGAACAAAATAATAATGATTATAAAAAAAAATAACAGTTAAAAAAATATTTAAAATTACTACATAAAATAAATAAATAAATGTATTTTAAATATAACATATATAGAAAAGTTCCATCATATGTCGAAATCTCACCTCAAAATTATAATCTGAATACAAATTTTCTTTTAATTTAGGTTTGTGGTGTCAAATTTATAAAGATTCCAGCAAATGGTGGTTCGACTCATCCTCAAAATCTAAAATTTGAAAACTTGAATTTTGTATTGTATGATTTAATCGGAGAGAATGAGTGTTAACAGCAGAATAGAGGGGATAACGTAACTGGTCCAAAGTTTTGAAGGAAATACCTTTGTGCTCAGCACTGCTGGTTGAAAGACTTCAAGTAGTGTTTAGGTATGGTTAATTTGGTTGGAAAAGGTTTTTGAAATTTTAAAGAGAGTGGTTTTCTAAAAAACATTTTCAATAAGAGAGCAGGGGAATCCCTTTTTTAAATATTTTTTATAGTTATTTTGTTATTTTAATCATTATTATTTTGTTCATTTTACTATAAGCCTTGAGAATGGATTGAAGTTCTCACCCGAAACGTCGTCAGTAAATTTTTTTTAAATGTTTGTTTGTTCTGATCCTTTTGGGAGTTATAAGTTCCGCCTTAAGAAAAAAGGTTCTCTATCTACTGTTCTACTTAATAATTACATATATATATATATATATATATATATATATATATATATATATATATATATATATATTATATATATATATATATATATATATATATATATATATATATATATATATATATATATATATATATATATATATATATATTATGACAGATTTGTTTATTACTGAGAATTATTGACTACATAAAAATACCCTGAAGAAGATTGAATATAATTAGACGAATAAAATACTCTCAAAGAAGGAAGTTTATTGAAGTTTTGACTCTTATATTCTCTGCTTTTATAATTTATCCTTTTTAAAAAATGCACAGCAACTTCCACAACACTCTTGGTGTTGGTAATTCATCGAGGTTAAAATTTAGCTTTGTCTGCTCTTCCTATTCATATTCAGTCAATGTTACGAGCCAGTCATCTTTCTATATTCAAGAAAACTGAATTAATCTCCTGATATCAAATCTCTCGGTATGAATACTGCTTTAAATGAAACCCATTTGCTTCCTCATACCTTCATTTTTCAGATCATCTTGTGGGAAAAATGTTTCAGTCTCTCGCTCATTTACTGGTCAACCCTATCACCCCAGAATAAAAAGCTATCCTTGTTCTATACTCTACTGATTCAACTAACAAAATATTCCTCCAATTTCATTTTTATCCACTTCCTTTGAACTACACAACATAGAGTGATTATATATATATATATATATATATATATATATATATATATATATATATATATAATATATATATATATAATATATTATAATATATATATATATATATATATAGTAATAAGGGGCACACTTTCTCAGTCAAAAATGGCATGTTGACCTTTGATTTACAATTACAAATCGAGATCTACCAGGTCGACCTCACACACTTTTGTGAGGCCATTTTCTGCAATGTTGCATCCTCATGCTCTTCTCTGATCCCATTTTTTGGGTAAGGATCACACCCAGGAGGGTATACCCCCAAGGGGGTAGCATAGCCACAGCACTCTACTTTTCCAGCCTCTTTCCTGAGCCCGTTTTGAGGATTAGACCTCACCCCGAAGGAATATTCATCCTCTCTCTAACACTTCCTTCCAACACCAACCCGCCTGGGGAGCTATCGGAGCCACAGCACCCTACTTTTTGGCCTATATACTGGCCTCTTTTTGAGGGTTCAACCCTACCTTCGAGAGGTATGCTCGACCTCTTGAACTTTTACCTCCCCTACCCCTTAGGGGCTAATGTCGTAGCCTGGCACCACATTTTTTCTCAACCTCTTTCATTTTGAGCATTTTGCCGCTATTCACCCTTGGTGGTATTACTTTTACTTATTACTAACTTTCTTATATGTTTTATTTGGCACTATTATTTGTAAGTAACATTTGCCTTTTTTTTGGGGGGGGGAGGGGAGGAGATACTAGATATATGCGTGCAATAATAAAAAAAAAATTCTTTTGGAAACTGAGAAACCGAAATGAAAATTAATGTGGAAAGAGTTGTTACTTGCAGTTATTCAAAAGGAAGTTAATTAGTTATAAAATAATAATAACAACAACAATAATAATAATAATAATATTAATAATAATAATAATAATAATAATAATAATAATAATAATAATAATAATAATAATAATAATAATAATAATCATAACAATAATAATAATAATTTTATTAGTATTATTTTATTATTATTAGTATTATTACTCTCATATTATTATTATTACTATTATTATTATTTTAAATTCTATTAACTTTTATTATTATTATAATTATTATTATTATTATTTTCTATTTTTATTATTTATTATTATTATTTTAATTATTATTATAATTATAATTATTTTTATTATTAATATATATTATTTTTTTTATTATTATTATTATTATTATTATTATTTTCTAAAAGTAAACTTCTGTGTATTAGATGATCAGAATAATTATTCATTTCTATAAAATTAATCAAATTAAAATTTAAAATAATTAAAAAAATCGAAATTAAAGACTTCATTTTGAAACTCCCGTTAGAGAGAGAGATGAAATTTGGAGAAGATTTCAAGAATTTTAAAGAAAAATCGATTTTGTTTTGTGAGACTTTGAAGAAGAAGTCCTTCGTCGAATCAAGAAGCTCCTCCTCCTCCTTCCTCCTACAAAACATCAATAACTTTAAAAAACAAGAAACTTTGCAACCATTTTGAATTCAAAAAATTTTTTTTTTTTTTTACTTCCAATCAGCAATTCAATTTTATATATATATATATATATATATATATATATATATATATATATATATATATATATATATATATATATATATATATATATATATATATATATATATATATATATATATATATATATATATATATATATATATATATATATATATATATATATATATATATATATATATATATATATATATATATATATATATATATATATATATATATATATATATATATATATATATATATATATATATATATATATATATATATATATATATATTATATATAGGGATGGAGTGAAGATCGGTATCGGATCGGTAGTATCGGTATCGGTATCGGTATCGGCAAGTATCGGCATATTTTCCGATACCAGTATCGGTATCGGTATCGGTATCGACCTTTTCGGTATCGGTATCGGCAAAATTTTTGGGTAAGAGTAAAGTATCGGTATCGGTATCGGTATCGGTAGTAGTATCGGCATATTTTCCGATACCAGTATCGGTATCGGTATCGGTATCTGGTAATTTTTAGGTATCGGTATCGGTATCGGTATCGGTATCGGTATCGGTAAAAATTTTGGTATCGCTCCATCCCTAATATATATATATATATATATATATATATATATATATATATATATATATTATATATATATATATATATATATATATATTATATATATATATATATATATATATATATATATATATATATTATATATATAATATTTATATAAGTGAAGTTAAACATCTCGCAACTATATATATATATATATATTATATATATATATATATATATATATTATATATATATATATATATATATATATATATATATATATATATATATATATATATATATATTATATATATATATATATATATATATATATATATATGTATATATAATATATAATATACTGCGGTATATATATATATATATATATATATATATAATATATATAATATATTATATATATATATATATATATATATATTTATAATAATTATTTTTTATTTAATTATTTTATATAAATAATAATAATAATAATAATAATAAAATAATAATAATAATAATAATTATTATTATATATTATTATAAAATTGCTATATTATTATTATTATTATTTTATTATTATTATTATTATTATATATTATTATTATTATTATTATTATTATATTATTACTATTATCATTATTATTATAATTATTATCATTTTTCAATTATTTGTTTTATATTATTATTATTATTATTATTATTATTATTATTATTATTATTATTATTATTATTATATTATTATATTATTATTATTATTATTATTATTATTATTATTATTATTTATTTTTTATTTTTATTATTTTATTGTTATTATTTTTATTATAAAATTTTATTAGTTTTTTATTAATTTTATTATTACTCTATTAAAACTATTAATATTGTACTTTAATTATTATTATTGTTACTGTTAAATGTAATTCTTATTATTATTATAATTAATATTAATACTGTTTTCATTTCTATATTTTTATTTTTATTACTATTATTATTATTATTATTATTATTATTATTATTATTATTATTATTATTATTATTATTATTATTATTATTATTATTATTTTATTACAATTATTATTATTATTAATACTATTTTTTATTATTATTTTATTTTTCATTATTATTATTATTATTATTATATATTATTATTATTATTATTATTATATTATTATAATTAATAATAATAATAAAAATATTATTATTATTATTTTCATTTTTATATTATTTTTATTTTTATCATTGTTAGTATTATTTTCATTAAAAATATCATTATTATTATATTATTATATTATTATTATTATTATTATTTATATATTATTATTATTATTATTATTATTATTATTATTATTATTATTTTTATTATTATTATTATTACTATTTTTATTTTAAAAATGAAATATATTGGTATATGAGGGAGTAATGATGTAGATGGAAAGGCGGAAGCGAACATTATGGAATAAAAGAATCTTTTTATGAAGGTCGACGTTAGAGGCACAGTTATGGCTTTACCACTTATTAATAAATGAGTTCACTATTAAGCCTCTATAAAGTTTAATGGAGTCATTATTTGGAAGAACTTTTTGCCCAGGCCTTTCCACCCTTTTCTTATCGCTTTGATAAGGCCAATTTTCTTGATTAACTTAATTTTATCGACATGTAAAGCTTATCGAAATTTTTGGCCTTTTTCTTTACCTATTTCTCTCTCTCTCTCTCTCTCTCTCTCTCTCTCTCTCTCTCTCTCTCTCTCTCTCTCTCTCTCTCTCTCTCTCTCTCTCTCTCTTGCACAAGGTTCGTACTTGCATACTCTCTCTCTTTCTCTCGCACAAGAGTAGGCACTTACTCACAGTTTCTCTCTCTCTCTTTTTTTTTTATTTATCATAAAATATTATTATTATTTCCTACATTCAGTTATTAAAAAAATAAGTATTTAAAAAATATTTATAAAATGATTTCTTTTTTTTTGTTGCTTATAAATTATATAACTCGATTCGTAAATGAAATTACGTATGAAAAATCTCTCTCGTTTCAAACCAAAAGAAAAACTAGAAACTGCTCAAACACTCACGTATCTATAAAACTATTAATTAATAATAGTAATCGAAATAATGGTTGAGGCTTTCCAGGCCAACGAGAGGCATAAAGAACCTTCCCGTGAGTAAAATCAAATTTAATGAATTCAGAAGGTTTTATTTTTTTTATTTTTTTTTTTTTTTTTTTTTTTTTATTATTTTTGTTTTATTTTTTTTTTTGTTATTTTTTTTTTTTTTTTTTTTTTTGTTCTTACAATTAATTGGGGATATTTTGGACTTGTCCCCGGGCAGATGGATTTAGCTTTATGAACTTTATTTATCTCTCGTGCGATTATAATATCAAAATGAAAACGTCAAAGACAGAAACGGTAATAATGATAAAAATAATATTAATAATAATAATAATAATAATAATAATAATAATAATAATAATAATAATAATAATAAGGTAATAAAAATAATGTAATAAATAATAATAACGTAATAATAATAAAAAATAATAATAATAAGGTAATAATGATTATAATAATAATAATAATAATAATAATAATAATAATAATAATAATATTATAAATAATAATAATAATAATAATAATAATAATAATAATTAATAATAATAGAAATAATAATAATAATAATAATAATAATTATAATAATAATAATAATAATAATAATAATAATAATAATAATAATAATAATAATAATAATAATAATAATAATAATAATAATAATAATAATAATAATAATAATAATAATAATAATAATAATAATAATAATAATATATAATAATAAAAATAATAACGATAATAATATATAATAATAATAATAATAATAATAACGATAATAATGATAATAAAGATAAAAATAAAAAATAATCATAATAAAAATAACGATAAAAATAATAAAAATAATTATAATAATACTAATAATAATAATAATAATATTAAAAATGATATAAGGTAATATAAAAATAATCAAAATAATAATAATAATAATAATAATAATAATAATAATAATAATAATAATAATAATAATAATAATAATAATAATAATAATAATAATAATAAAAGAATAATATATTCAATGACTTTCACCAGGTAATGATATAGCACACTTTCTTTGATAGTTAATTCTTTATGTAACAGTCTTTTAGCGCGTGTCTTTCTATTTAAAATGTAAAAAGGTTGTTTTTTTTTTTTTTTTTTTGCTTTTTTTTTATCACTAAACAGTAGTGAGTAAAAAAACCTTCCATAGAAACCCTTTTTTACTCAACCCTTTCCAACATTGGCCTTATACCTGTTCGTCTGCCATAGAGATTTCACTGAATACT
>SEYY01000984.1:267548-280048 GCA_009176605.1 Armadillidium nasatum
ATATATATATATATATATATATATATATACTATAACTGTTTGAAACTATGAAAACAGACTTTGGAGGTAAAGAGTAATAGGGAAAAAAAGTTTATAGTCTTTTAATTTCCTGTCCCTTCCACGATAAAAAGCAACTCCCATTTTAATATTCGGATATTAGAGCCTTTTTTTAATCTCATTAATTATCCAGCACAAAAAAAAAAAAAAAAAAAAAAAAAAAAAAAAAAAAAAAAAAAAAAAAAAAAAAAAAAAAAAAAACCGTAGAAAACACACACGGGAATGAGATACACTGAAAATAATGAAAAAAGAAAGAAAATAAGAAAGATGGAAAAAAGGTCGAAAAGATAAAAAATAATTTTAAAAAAATGATTTTGAAGACAAACTATAGGTAAAAAATGCAATAATAATAATCAGAAATAATAATAATAATAATAATAATAATAATAATAATAATAATAATAATAATAATAATGATAGTAATAATAATAATAATAATAATAATAATAATAATAATAATAATAATAATAATAATAATAATAATAATAATAATAATAATAATAATAATAATAATAATAATAATAATAATAATAAGAAGAAGAAGAAGAAGAAGAAGAAGAAGAAGAAGAAGAAGAAGAAGAAGAAGAAGAAGAAGAAGAAGAAGAAGAAGAAGAAGAACAGCAACAACAACAACAACAACAACAACAACAACTACAACAACAAAAAGAAAGAAAAAGAAGAAGAAGTAGAAGGTAAAAAAAAAATGGTCTGGTGTAGACCTTACTGAATTTCCAATAAAGAAAGTGCAACTTTGGTGGAGAAGTCGAAAGACATAAATTTATTAATTGGTAACTTTGGACTCATTAACATAATTGAAAGGTGAACAATGGATTCAATGTCGTTTCTCCTTTTTCACCTACAATAAAAATAGCTCAAAGGAATTGGACAAACAAGAATGAAACATTCGGCCTTTACTCTTCTATCTTTAATATTTAATCTTTCTATCTGTATAGGTCTATTTTAAGGGGTAACAAAATTTTTCGTTTGTTAGTGTATCATGATTATATATATATATATATATATATATATATATATATATATATATATATATATATATATATATATATATATATATATATATATATATATATATATATATATATATATATATATATATATATATATATATATATATATATATATATATATATATATATATATATATATATATATATATATATATATATATATATATATATATATATATATATATATATATATATATATATATATATATATATATATATATATATATATATATATATATATATATATATATATATATATATATATATATATATATATATATATATATATATATATATATATATATATATATATATATATATATATATATATATATATATATATATATATATATATATATATATATATATATATATATATATATATATATATATATATATATATATATATATATATATATATATATATATATATATATATATATATATATATATATATATATATATATATATATATATATATATATATATATATATATATATATATATATATATATATATATATATATATATATATATATATATATATATATATATATATATATTGGCAATTCTTCTAACCTTATCTCTGATTGCCAGTATGGCTTTCGTAAAGAACGCTCTACTGGTGATCTTTCCCTTCTTTTAGATTCTTGGTCCTCCGCTCTTCGGTGTTTCGGTGAATCTTTCGATGTGGCGCTAGACATATTGAAAGCCTTCGATGGATTCTGGCACAAAACTTTGATTTCCAAACATCCATCTTTAGAGATCTATCATTCTCTCTGATTTCCTTTCAGTTGGTTCTATAGCAGCTGTTTATAAATAGTGACTTTCTCTCTATTACTTCCTTATCTATCCATTCCTATGCTGATGGTTTCACCCTACATTACTCCTTTCAGTTTGAAAGACGCCCTCCCAACAGCAGTTAATTGACTCTAATAACCGTTGGCCTCTGGATGGTCATTCAGTCTTGGAGCAACTGACCTCTGATCTTTCTCGTATTTCAAATTGAATCAGAGAAAACATGGTCGTTTTTAATGATTCAAAAACTCAATTCCTCTATATTTCTACTCGACACAACCTTCCACACGATTATGACATCTTCGAAGACACTCGACTCAAACCTTCATCTGTCCTCAATATTCTCGGTTTTTATCTTTCTTGGAAGGATCACATTATCTCTCTTTCTAAATAAGCTTCTAAGAAGTTGGGTGTTTCAAAGAGTCTTTGTGAATATTTTTACGCCATGCTAGTTGCTTGCCTTATATAAGGGTGTTGTTCGCCCTTGTATGGAGTATGCCTCCCACATCTTGGGTGATTCCACACATACAACCCTTCTTGAAAAGGTGGAGACTAGGTCTTTTCGTCTTATAAACTCTTTTGCTCACACCAACCCTCTCCAATCTCTTTCTGCCCGTCGAATTGTTGCGTCACTCCTCTATACTATCGCTATCATAACAAACACTGCTCCTCTATATCTCACGTCGCATACCTTTTGTCATTCTTTCTCCGTCCAACTCTCCGACCCCAGTATTAACCACTATGCTCAATCTTACATGGACTCTACTATTAAAGTTCGGAACACACTCCCTTTATCTGCTTTTCCAACTTCTTTTTGACTTGAAAACTTTTATGAACGTTAGGAAGGCCGGTGGCCAGGATGGCATTCCCTCTCGTGTTCTGAAGTTGGCGCCTGTCCTCATTCAAATCTACTCTCAATGCCTTAATACTAATACTTTTCCTCAGTGTTGGAGGCCCGCATATGTTCACCTGATCCCGAAAAAAAGGTAACCTCTCTAACCCTTCCAACTATCAACCCATATCTCTCACTTGTGTTCTGTCTAAAATTTTGAAACTCTCCTCAACCCCCATTTCCTGGTCCATTTGGATTCTCATTCTATTTTTTCAGATCATATTATCAGTATGACTTCCGACGTTCGAGGTTTACTGGTGACATATTTTCCAATCTCACTGATTTGTGGTCTTCTGCCCTTAGGGACTTCGAAGTGTCTTGTGTGATGGCGCTTGATTCATCCAAGATTTTGACCGGGTATGGCATGCGTCACTGATCTCTAAGCTTCCTTCCTTTGGGTTTCCTCCTCCTCTTTGTTTACTCTTGTTTAGTTTTCTCTCAGATAGTTCCAGCTCGGCACTTGTAGATGGAGCGACCACTTCTTCCTTTTCTGACAGTTGTGATAATCCTCAGAGTTCTGTTTTATCTCTAACTTTATTCTTGCTTTTCATTAACAATCTTCTCAACTGCACTTCAAACTCTGCTTACTCTTTTTCTGATGACTCAAATCTTCATTCTTCTATTCATTTCAAATATGCTCCCTCTTTTGCTTCTAAAATTGCTTCTCGTCTTCAACTTTCCGATTCTATTCTTGTCGATCTGGATGGGATTTCCCGGTGGGGTCATAGGAACCTTATGAAATTCAACTCTTTGAAAACTCAACTTCTTCACATCTCCTCTCTCAAAAACACCTCCTAACTTTCCTATTTTCTTCGATGGCTCTCCCGTCTCACCTGTAAATAACATTAACATTCTTGTTACTAAACATAAACATAATAAACAATTGTCTTGGAAACCACATATCACAATGGTTGCTAAGGTGGCCTCTAAGAAGCTGGGAGTGCTTTTCAGGTTGTGAGAATTTTTTTCTTCTAAGCAGTTACTTCAATTATATAAGGTTCTTATAGCCCCTTGTATGGAGTAGTGTTTTCATATTTGGAGGGGGGGCTCCGGTTCTTCCACTCTCCTGGAAATCTAAGACTAAAAGATTAATAAACTGACCCCAACTTTCAAATTCTTTTAAACCCTCTATGTCTGCGACGTGACGTTGGTTCACTATTTCTTTTCTATTGGTACTGCAATGGCAGGTGCTCGAGGGAATTGGCTTCTCGCATTCCACCACCATTTCACCACCATTGCTCTCGTTGCACCATGGATGCTCTGTTTTCGCACGAATTTTGATTGGATATTGGAAACCCTAGGTTTGCCCATTGTGGTACCTCTTTCTTTCCAGCCACCTCTGTTCTGTGGAACTCTCTACTATCATCTATTTTTCCTCCTGCATTTAATCTTCTTCTCTTCAAGGTTTCCCTCTGTGCCCACCTGAGAGATGTGCGTTAGGGTCTGGTCTGGAGGGGATTTCTTCTTCTTTTCTCTTCTGTATATGCCCCCTCCATGAAAAGTGTTCTGCCCGTCGCCCGTAAGTGGTGGTGAACTATAAAAAAAGTACACACACACACACATATATATATATATATATATATATATATATATATATATATATATATATATATATATATATATATATATATATATATATATATATATATATATATATATATATATATATATATATATATATATATATATATTATAATATTTATTTTACCAATTTTTTTTATTTTTTAATATATTTATTTTTCATTGTACTAATTATTAGTACTGCTATTCTTTTACCATTATTATTATTATTATTATTATTATTATTATTATTATTATTATTATTATTTATTTATTATTATTATTATTATTATTATTATTGTCACAATTATATTTTTATTACTATTATTATTTTTTACTAATTTATTATAGTTGTTTTTATTAATATTATTATTATTGCTACTATAATTATTATTATTATTGTTATCATTATTATTATTATTTTAAGTATTCATAATAATATTATCATTATGTTTGTCAATTTACTTTTAACTATTTTTTTTTTCAGAAATTTTGTTTATAGAAGTTAATATTAATCTCTCAACTTAGATATGTTTTCATTGACCATAACATATTACATTAACTATACTTTATAAAATGTCCTAACGAATCGTTGGGACAAGTGGCAAAAATGTCACAACAAAAAAAAATTTTTTCAGTTATTTTCTTATTTGAAAATAAATCTGTGAAGCGACTTTCTTATGTTTAACATGTCTTTTTCTCTATTGAATATTTTACTGTAACATTTTTTGCCACCTGTCCCAACGATCCGTTAGGACAATTTTTACAGTGTACTCATGTGACTATATTTTTTTAATTATTAAATTTCATCATGATATTTTGTTATTGTATACTGATGATGGGCTGAGAAGATCCGAAACGTTTATGATGTATCATAAAAATACTATTAACTTTCATCTCTTTTTATTCATCATTAAATGTAAGATCCTTTGGAACAAAGCTCATTCCACCCGCACATACTCACATACACACACACACACATATATATATATATATATATATATATATATATATATATATATATATATATATATATATATATATATATATATATATATATATATATATATATATATATATATATATATATATATATATATATATATATATATATATATATATATATATATATATATATATATATATATATATATATATATATATATATATATATACGGATATCGATATCATGTTGATAGTATATTTTCGGAATTTATTTTGAGTATTCATATTATTTCATGCAATGTTTCCTTCGTTTTTTCATTATATATATATATATATATATATATATATATATATATATATATATATATATATATATATATATATATATATATATATATATATATATATATATATAATATAATAGATAAACTAAATAGATTAATAGATAATAGACTTTAACTCTTCATTTCGTAAGCAAAATACATAAAATGATAGATAGATAGATAGATAGATAGATAGATAGATAGATAGATAGATAGATAGATAGATAGATAGATAGATAGATAGATAGATAGATAGATAGATAGATAGATAGATAGATAGATAGATAGATAGATAGATAGATAGATAGATAGATAGATAGATAGATAGACTGAAAGAAAAAGAAAAAAAATACGTAAAAAAAAGTAGTTTTGTAAATTTGTCGGACGTTCTTTAATCCTAAAACGTAAGATATTAAGAAAACATTTTTACTTCCCCCTCCATTTATCCCCCCGGAGGAGGAGGATGATAGAAAAGCATAAACAAAAGCGCTTCGAGTCCCAAATCAGCTTAACCTGCGCTTCCTAAATAATAAAATGTTTTCTTCTTCTTTTTTTTCCTTTTTTATATCACTCGAGATGTTTAAAAACATCTTTTCCTCAATGAAAATGAGGTAGCCATCTTGGTAAAAATATTTTATGCAAATCCAATGGTAAAAAGACTTCAAAATAATAAAAATGTTTTTCATGTATATATATATATATATATATATATATATATATTATATATATATATATATATATATATATATATATATATATATATATATATATATATATATATATATATATATATATATATATATATATTATATTTAAATTTTAAAAATATTTATTTAATATAATATATTAAAAAAAAAAAAAAAAAAAAAAAAAAAAAAAAAAAAAAAAAATAATAATAATAAAATTTTTTTTAAAAAACAGCAGGCGGTTGGAACTGTGAAAAAAAAGCCTTAAAAAATGATAAATAAATAAATTAACAATACTAATTATATATTAAAAAATATTTTTTTATATATTATTAAAAAATTTCTTGACCTCACTGAAATGAAAATAAAGTTATTCAATTGTACTATAAAAACAATTTCTCAAAATTACAATTCCATTGTAATTGTAAATAATTCTTAATACAATAAGTAAAGAAGTTATTAATTCAAAGTATTGGAATAATTTTATAAATATTTGTTTATTAATAATAAATATGAAGCAGTAAATATGCCAAGAAATAATTTTATTTTTATATTATATACTAAATATTTCATAAACACATTACGTATGAAAATACAATTTCTAATATAATTTTATCTTTTAATGGACATTAAAGATTGTACAAAAAGACTTCGATCTTTATTATATTATTAACCTTTTAAAGAATAAAATACTAACAAATCCAAACAAGATATGTTTTAATTAACCTTTTAAAGAATAAAATAGTAACAAATCCAAAAAAGATGCTTTAATTAACCTTTTAAAGAATAAAATAGTAACAAATCCTAAAAAGATATGTTTTAATTAACCTTTTAAATAATAAAATAGTAACAAATCCAAAAAAGATATGTTTTAATTGCCAATTTTCCCCCCAAAAAAAACATCCATCAAACTTTTTTGAACTACTCCAGATTTCCTTATATTACAAACACTTTTTAAACTCTAAATTCATATTTAAAGTACATTTTTTGAATACTACTATTTTTATTTGGAAAATTTTTATTTTGTCTTCATAGAAGATCAACTTATCATTTCTTTATCAGTCAATTTACTGACAATTATCTTTTTCAAATAGAGCCTTTAAAGGCCTGGCCAGATTCCCTTCTTAGCATTTCTCATTTAATAATGATATTTCCAATCTTGCTGTTTTCAATTCCGTTTTTTCTACTCGAAATAATATATATATATATATATATATATATATATATATATATATATATATATATATATATATATATATATATATATATATATATATATATATATATATATATATATATATATATATATATATATATATATATATATATATATATATATATATATATATATATATATATATATATATATATATATATATATATATATATATATATATATATATATATATATATATATATATATATATATATATATATATATATATATATATATATATATATATATATATATATATATATATATATATATATATATATATATATATATATATATATATATATATATATATATATATATATATATATATATATATATATATATATATATATATATATATATATATATATATATATATATATATATATATATATATATATATATATGGGGTGAATCTTTGCCTGAACAAGCGAATAATCGACATTTAAAGAATGCTTTTCACTCTTTTCCTGAGAGCATATATGGAAGCTGAGCTTCCAGATTGAAGAGTTTTGGTGGTTCTAATCCCACATTTAGGATTTAGCTCTAAATTGAGAGTTTTAACCTTCACTTACTTATTAACTGTGGTAGTAATAGGGATATTAGTGATCTATAACTACCAAGAGTAATTGTAATTATGCACCCTATCAGTATGATGGGATATTTTAAAGGTGGTGAATTGTAGTCGTGTTAAATAATGATAATGCATAAGGCAGATTGAAAAACTAAACTATAAACTTTTCTGAATTCCACCAAAAATAAATAGATTAATTTTTTTTTTTTTTAGTCATAATCTGAAATCAAAATAGAATTTTGAAAAATAAACTTCCCAAATTTATCATGAAAATAGAAAAAGAAAGATTGTCATACCATGAAATAAATTTTATTTAACTCTTATTAAAAAAAAAAAAAAAAAAAAAAAAAAAAAAAAAAAAAAAATTCAGAAGTAAGGAAAATATCTATATTGAAAGAGTAAAGCTTCAAGAAAATAGTTATACAACAATAATGATATAATATTTAACTATATGACAGGGATGTGTCATTAGATAAAAGCTTTAATTCCATAATAATAAAGTAATAACAGCAGTAATGTCACAAATTTCGATAGTTATAAAGACGTTTTAGAAATTTACGTATAAGGTATTGCCTGTCCTGAGATGATGGCGGTATCTTGTCTGTCCACTCTATATCACCACTGCTGACAGCATTCTAAGATAAAAAAATAAAAATAAATAAAGATACAAGTACAGAGAAAACTTCTTTTATCTTATATAATGAAATAATAATAATTTTTGTTTTTCCTTAAAGGAAGGTATGTGTACACGTGATTATTATGTAATATATAAAGTTAATTTTATAAATAATAAATTAAAATGTAAATAAAATTACAACATTCTATGACGTCTTATACATTAAAATTAGATTGAAAGGGCAGTGAATTTGATTATTACGTAATTTACCATTTTATTTATTGCTTAAACGAACATGTCATATTACAAATTACAAATTACAAATTACATATTACATATTACAAAATTTATTACATTGTACGTTTTCTCTTCTGCTTTGTTTAATAAAAATAATTTTAAAATTTTACGCTTAAAAGAAAAACGAGATCAAGTTACAATAAAAAGATGTATGTAACATTACAGTTCTAAAGAGGAAATATATTCAAGCACTGTGAATAAGCTTTAATTATATAATATGTAAGGAAAATTTTACATAATATTTGAGATGAAAAGTTTATGACATCATAGAATGATGTCACACACATGATAATCACTTCAAAGTAGTCAATAAGTGTTTTTTTATGTGATGAAATTTTATGTAATACAATAAATGAAAGAAATATGACTTCACAGAATTACGTCACACGTATAAAAGCAGATCAAAGTACCGTAATCAAGTGATTATTATGCAATGTAAAAATTTAATTTTTATACAAAACAATAAAACTAAAGAAATGTGACGTAAATCACTGACGTCTCTTACCTAAAATCATGCATGAGACTTTACAGAATAAAGTCATGTTCAAGAAAAATTACTTTTAGGTACTGTGAGCATCTGTTTCTTATATAATACACGAATATAATATTTCGTATACTAAATGATAAGTGACAGGGTACTTGTTTGCCTCAGGTATACGCGAATGGGCAGGTTTTGCCCAATGAACTCTCACATGCTACGCTTCTTCCTAAATTCCGAGTCCATTCTTGAATCAGATTCCGTTAGATTCAGATTCACGTGATACTGAAGACGTCATAGAGTAACGGTATGGTTTAATGCGAATATAAACTTCAAAATAATAATATAATAATAATAATAATAATAATAATATATATATATATATATATATATATATATATATATATATATATATATATATATATATATATATATATATATATATATATATATATATATATATATATATATATATATATATATATATATATATATATATATATATATATATATATATATATATATATATATATATATATATATATATATATATATATATATATATATATATATATATATATATATATATATATATATATATATATATATATATATATATATATATATATATATATATATATATATATATATATATATATATATATATATATATATATATATATATATATATATATATATATATATATATATATATATATATATATATATATATATATATATATATATATATATATATATATATATATATAGATTTAGAGTCTTCATTTTCCTTATTAAGTAAGAAAAATTCGAATGACAGAGCGTCTAATTTATCTAATATCAAGCGTCCGTTCTAATCAAAGTTCCTCTTCTCAATTACTATTTTTCAAAAAGTTTTATCCCCGCGAGTGTTTGATGTCTTATTAGAGCGGATGGAACACACAGAAGGAGCAGAAGGAGGACGGGAACAATGTTTCTGTAGCGAAACAAGAAGACATGGACAACAGCCTAGAAGACAATGGGATAATTGCGTTACCGCAATTCCAAACTCATTATAACTTATAGAAAAAGATGACGTAATTAAGACAGGAATTGCAGTCTTGTTGTTGCTGTTTTTTGTTGTTGTTGTTTTTTTTTTGTTGTTGTTTTTTTTTTTTTTTTTTTTTTTTTTTTTTTTTTTTTTTTTTTTTTTTTTTTTTTTTTTTTTTTTTTTTTTTTTTTTTTTTTTTTTTTTTTTTTTTTTTTTTTTTTTTACACATACTACCATATATATATATATATATATATATATATATATATATATATATATATATATATATATATATATATATATATATATATATATATATATATATATATATATATATATATATATATATATACCTCTGGTGTGTGTGCGAAGGCCAGAGGCCTACTATTTTCCACCAGAATTGGGAGAATACCGGAAATTTGGTCAAGTCAAAGAGCGACATGTTCGGATACACAGCGTTTGAAGATGTGTAAGTCAAAGGAAGCCGAGAAAACAGATAAAGGGAGTGTATTCCAAATTTTATCAACAGTGTATTTGTAAGACTGAGAATAGCTGTTAAGTCTGGGATCAGATAGTTGGACAGAGAAAGGATGAGACTGTGAAGAAAGGAACATCGCACGAACCCTTCTCAGTGGAGGAGGTATGCGATGGGAGAGTTCAGAAGTGCAATAGCCATTGTAATAGCGATAGTATATAGAGAGAAGGATGCAATAATTCGACGGGCAGAAAAGACTGGAGAGAATTAGTGAGGGCGGAAGAGTTGAAAAGACAAAAGACTTAGACTCCACATTTTCTGGAAGAGCTGTATGAGTGGGAACAATTCAGATGTGTGAGGCATTCTCCTTATAGGGGAGCACAACACTTCTATAAAGAGAAGAATTTACGAAGGCGCCTTTGAACACTTAATCTCGTAGAAGTTTCTTCAGAAAGTAATGTAAACTTTCCAAATATATATATATATATATATATATATATATATATATATATATATATATATATATATATATATATATATATATATATATATATATATATATATATATATATATATATATATATATATATATATCGGTACGGTATTTCTCTGTTCTAACCCCCCCCCCTAAAAAAAAGACCCAAATAAAACAATGGAAACTAGTACATATTTGTACTTCTTTTAGCAGTTCATATGCATCATCAAAATATGATCCGGACATAATAAGCGATTACCAAACATAAGATTACCTAACATTAATTACCTAACATAAATTACCTAACATAAATTACCTAACATAAATATGACTTCTTTACATTTTCAATTATTACTTGAAAGATGAAGGTACGAATATGATCTCTGAAAGATTGTTTTTTGAATAAGGTCTTACATTTTCAGTGCTTTTGCTCTTCTGTGATTTGTGCAATAAGTATTAATACAATTACAGTCTTCTTTAAGATTAATATAAACATAAGTAATATACATAGGCCTATTTTAAGTAATAAATAAAGTATAATAATTCTGGCTGGTCCTTGAACTGTTTAGCATTTTTCTAATCATTATCGAGAATTTTTCTATACATTGATTATATACAAAGTTATTTATGAAATATTTTTTTTTGGAGGGGAGGGGGGGATTTCAAGTACTGATAGACATATACTTTAACTGTGTCTAATAAATTTTGATTTTCAAAATATAAAATTTTCTTTAGATAATTAAAATTTAAATTAACATTTTTAATAACAAATTTGCCTTCGGATTTTTTTTCTTTATTTTTAGCCAAGAAAATGTATTCCTTTAATAAAATATTATTATCTTATATTTACTCTATGCAACTTAAAACAGAAAATTACTTATTTGTAGCCAAGAACTGCACTACACTTCAAAAATTTCCTAACGAATCGTTGGGACAAGTGGCAAATATGTCACAGTAAAATTTTCAATAGAGAAAAGACATGTTAAGCATAAGAAAGTCGCTTCACCGATTTATTTTCTAATAAAAAAATAACTGAAAAATATTTGTTGT
>SEYY01000984.1:312548-322548 GCA_009176605.1 Armadillidium nasatum
AAGTCATTTAAAAATTTCATCTTCAAAGTAAAAAAAAAGAAAAAAAAAAAAAAAAAAAAAAAAAAAAAAAAAAAAAAAAAGCAGCATTATCGAGAAGTTTTCAAAATTAACCTATAGAGAATTGGCATAGTAGTGACGTAGAGGTAAGAGAAAAGGATACCATGTGGATGGTTAACTTTTACTAGCTCTTATCGAAGGAGATTTGTTTTGTTAACTTTTGAGAAAAGTAGTCTTCATTGTAATGGCGAAATAAGTCACAAGAAGTGTGACACAACAGTTGAGATACAGTCTATAGAGAAAGATTGAAAATGATTAGCTATTAGGAAGGTTTGTTGAATTAAGTGGAAATACTTAAGATATGTGACTGAAATCCCAAACAAGGAAGAATGAAATCTCTATGCAATATAGATGAAGCAGCTAGGGAAGTATGAAGAAGTTTTGAAGAGACGACTCAGGTCACTTTACCTCTTAGAAGATTGTTAAGTGGGAAAAAAACGGTATTCCTTCCAAGAAATGTTATGAGTAAAGGAAATGAGAATATTAAAGATAGATGAATGGTTTCAGTTGTGTTTTCGAAGATGTTATTATTGAGAGGAAATTTATTTCGATAAATAGATAAAAAGAATTGAGTTTTTGAAGTAGTGAAAACAACCATTCAGTTTATGCCATAATTAGAAAGTAGTACTAAAAAAGTAAGAAATCGGTTACTTCAAGGCCATCCTCCTACAATTAGCTTTTTTTTATTGTGAATAAGAACAAAGTAGGGTTGCGTCAACGGCTTAAGAGTTGATAGGTGATGAAGTTTTATATACAAAAACTTTATTGAAACAATGCTGACTAAAAGTGCTTGAGGAATAACTTTTTGATACCACCCGAAATCAGTCCTTTTTTGATTAAAGTAGTATTTAGTATACTCGATGGTAAAAGTGTGGAATACTTGCTCTCCCTACCGAATATTATTGTAACTCCTTCTAGTGAAATATTAGATACAGTCTAGGTCAGTGACGTTATACGATCCACTCAGCCCTGTTCTGGAATGAAATAAAATTAATCAAACCCAACATAACATTCCAGATTTCCAGTGTATTTATCACTAGCTTATATCGACGAACATACATAAATATATAGTATGCACACACACACATACACACACACATACATACACATATATATATATATATATATATATATATATATATATATATATATATATATATATATATATATATATATATATATATATATATATATATATATATATATATATATATATATATATATATGTAAATGCCTGGAGAAGGGGAAAGGAGGGATGGAACAGTTAGAAAAGCGTAGTGGGAATTGACAGGAAAGGGGAGCTTCAAAGGCGCTGATATTTTACTGCTATAAACACCACCTTACGTCATATTGAGGAACCGGCAATCATATATATATATATATATATATATATATATATATATATATATATATATATATATATATATATATATATATATATATATATATATATATATATATATATATATATATATATATATATATATATATATATATATATATATATATATATATATATATATATATATATATATATATATATATATATATATATATATATGTGTATGTGTGTGTGTATTAAGTATTCATATGAAAAATGTCAGTGTGTCTTCGGTCTTCAGAGAGTCTTCCTTTCTATTCACTAAAATGTTCCGTCATATTAATGATATTACAAATTTTATTCAATTTTCCAGCGCAAAGGGATTTAGATAATTCCATCCTTTCTCCCCCCTAATTATATAGCCTATATATATATATATATATATATATATATATATATATATATATATATATATATATATATATATATATATATATATATATATATATATATATATATATATATATATATATATAGATATATGTACATTAGGGTAGGTCAAATTTTTTACCAGAAGCTACGGTGTGCACGGATGTCAGGATGATTATGTAGCATTAAATGTCAAATTATAGGGTTGTGCTACCTCCCTACCCTTCGCACACCATCCACGCTTCGCCCCCACCCCAGGAAAATTAGAAAAATAAATTAAAATACATCTTCTTCTTTTAACATTAGCTCAGAGGCTGATAATAAGGTATAGGACATATTCTTACATACGCACACATCAAAGACATGCAAACAAATGCCCTTCAAAAATCCCTATCCCCTTAACTTTATGGGAAAATGAAAAAGAAATCAACAGTACTTATAAATTTCATCCCTTTATTTTTACTTTAGGCTGTATATATATATATATATATATATATATATATATATATATATATATATATATATATATATATATATATATATATATATATATATATATATATATATATATATATATATATATATATAGCACATTTAGGTATGATTATAAAAAATATAAAAGAAAGTTATTAACATACAAAAATCAAAATATATATAATATATATAATATATATATATATATATATATATATATATATATATATATATATATATATATATATATATATATATATATATATATATATATATAAACGAAAGAACTTAATTAACGGTGTTTTTTTTTTGCTGTCAAACTCCTTAAGTTATTTTCGGGACTGTATTACATTCAAAATATACTCATGTCTGTTTTCATATCCAATTTTTACTTGTGACACTTGTGTAACTGCATTTACTACATGCTCTACACCCTGACTGTGGCATTGAAACAAAACAGTGTTAATTGTGCTCATTTACAAATTGTTTTATTTCGTTCAATTGTTAAATCCTTTAAAACAGGTGGCTGGGTGACTGTTTCCTTTTCCCAATCAATAACTTTTGAATAATCATGTGCATTAAAGTTTATTGTTTTAGACAGTTGAAAAACTCCTGCATTGAAATTCCTTTCTCTAACTTGAATAATTGGTTGAACAACTAAATCTCTTTTCTCTTTTCATATGTCCGCTAACATTGTATGTAATACATTCTCAAGATGAGCAAAGTACGAGTTGTTTCTTAGTACACGCTCCATAATCATAGCAAATTTTTTGTTCGCGTCTTTAAGTAGGCACGTCAGGTACCAAAAATTACGTGAACCATTAGTTGCCTTTGGATGTGAATTTATCCAAAACCACTCCGGTGTATAAACTTTCATTATTATATTTATTAGATTTTGAGAAGCTCAGAGTAAGTAGATCACCTTTGAGACACTTTGAGATTGATTTTTAGAATCGAGAATAACGTAAAAATGGGGTAATGTGTGCGAGGGGTATGGGGGCGGGGGTTCACAACTTTGAAATTTTGCACAAGTATGTATCAGATCACACAGTATCTGTGCATACCGTAGTTTTGACAATTTGAAAAAAAAATATTGTTTTGAACCACCCTAATATATATATATATATATATATATAATATATATATATATATATATATATATATATATATATATATATATATATATATATATATATATATATATATATATATATATATATATATATATATATATATATATATATATATATATATATATATATATATATATATATATATATATATATATATATATATATATATATATATATATATATATATATATATATATATATATATATATATAATATATATATATATATATATATATATATATATATATATATATATATATATATATATATATATATATATAATATATATAGGGTTTCGTGTGCGTGTATGTAAGTACATTCATTATGCGTAAAAAAAAAAAAATATTTGAATTCGTATGAAAGGTAAGTTAAGAAATAAATAATAAAAAAACAAATCTTGGAAAAAAATAAATAAATAAATGCGAAATAAAGTTCTGAAGGGATTTTTCCCTCCAAAGTGTTTCTCTCTTAACACTTGATAAAAAGGAAAACAAATGTTCAAATCTTTCAATAAATCTTTTGCTTTTCGCTCAAGCATTTTGCAAGTGAATCTAAAATAGAAATAAAGGAAAAAAAGATAGTATATTTTTTGGTATGATATTTTGTATAACCCTGTAGGTTTGATGAGAAAGACGCACCCTGTACTTGTGAGGATAAAAGAGTAAAGGTTTTTAATGGTTTATTTCTTGTCTTTAATCTTATGGCTTCAATTTGTTTTGCTTATAATGAATAATAATTAAAATTGGAAGGTTTTCTAATTTCCCTAATTATCACTTAATTGACAGATTTCTCTTTCTTCTTTTTCTTGTTCTTCTTCTTCTTCTTCTTCTTCTTTTCTTCTCCTTCTTCTCCATCAGCCGAATCATTGCTTACTAATCTTCATCTTTTCCATATTACAAGCTTTACATTACTATTCTTTTACTAATCTTATCACCATATTTATCCTTTCTTTCTATGCTTTTTCCCGATCTTCTCCTTCTGCTTCTTCTCCTCCTCCTTCGTCAGATATACAGCTGGTGTTCGCACACAGCTTCTCCATCGGTATATATGAAAAAAAAAATAACTTCGCGGAAAACAACCCAAATCCAATAATTTACATTTTAGTTTCATTTCGTACGATTTTGAACGTCTGTTAGGGGTAACTGCGCGAATTGACGGTTATTGGAAGCAGTCTGAGCCAAATGTATTGAGCAAAAGGAGGAAAAGATATAGAGAATGGGAGAACAGAAGGGGCAGGAGGGGGAGTTGCAAATATTTCTGTGTCTTTTCCATATTTATAGTGTAAAAGCATGTCATTTTTTTTTCTTCCTACTATAAGAATTAAATAACAATGATAAAACAAAAATCTATTCAATTTCAAAATCACTTTTTAATAAGTATAATATTATACAATAATTTGTGAAATATATCTACCTTATAGGAGTAAATATATATATATATATATATATATATATATATATATATATATATATATATATATATATATATATATATATATATATATATATATATATATATATATATATATATATATATATATATTCTTCAATTAAATCTTAAATAGCCCTTAATTTAACTCTGCTTGTTTTAACTCAGGGCTTCTGCCTTGAAGAATAACCGATGTCTTCAACTTCAGAGTCTTGCCCATCTTTTATTTCGTCCAGGAATCGTGCTAAATAAATCCTACGTAACACCTAGAGCTCTTTTATTCTTAGAAAAGGCAGTAATATGTCTGATTCTTCTTCTTCACTCTTTTACTGGCGTTTTTCAGAAAAAAAAATGCTAACTTTACCTCTTCCTCTTTCCCTACCTTTGTTTCTCCCGAAAACACCATAACTGTCTTACCTTCAGCTAAAATTGAACTCATAGCTCATACCATTGTTTTTAATTTAGCTTTTGACAACTTCCGGAGAAAATTCCAACCTGTCCTTTCTCCCTCCAGCTAATTAAGTCATAAAATTGCAATTGCTTCTAAATATGTGGTTTCTTAAAATTTGTACTTTTGAGTTATGGCCCTCTCTAGGTAAACTATTTAATCCGCATCTATCAAGTTCAACTTTTCCTCATTCTGGAGGCTTGAGCTCATTTTTCCTGAACCGAAGGACGCCTCTTAATACTCCAACTATTGTTCTATTTCATTAACCTCAGTAATTTGTAAAGTTTTCATATTTATCCTTATCAGGAATTTTTCAAAATATCTAATATTTTAAAATCTTATCTCCGATTTTCAGTATGACTTCGTTTAGGAGCGCTATATCAGTGATTTTCTTTCACTTTTCTCTGACTTTTAGTAGTCTGCTCTTTGTCATTTTGGTAATCCATTCCTGTTATGTTGAACGGAAAAGCTTCCGACAAAGTCTAGTCAATACTTTTATTTCTATACTTCCCTTTTGAAGAAGTTGGAGACGTCCACCTTTCATCTTTTAAATTTATTAATAGTTGTGTTCCTGAAATTTCTGTCCTATTCTCTACTCTTTCTATATTTTCCATATTTAACCCTTTTCCCCTCACTTTATCATCTATCCACTCCTTTGCCAAAGACTCAGCCATTTTATTTTACATTTTAATTTGAAAGACATCGCTACCTACCGAAAATTTCTCATGCTAGGAGGGTGGTCTTAGAGCAACTAACCACAGACATTTCTCGAATTTTTAATTGGGCAAAGAAAATATTATTGTTTTCAATGCATCGAAAACTCATTATTTCATCTTTCTACTAGAAAGGAAATATGCAACTCAAAACTTCTTTTTTAATATTCTTGGAGTTTCTTTATTCTTGTAATCTTTCTTTCATATTTTCACTTACCAAACAAGTTTCTACGAGGCTGAGCGTTCTGTGGCACATTCAGAAATTCTTCACACTACCTAGTTGCTTCCTCTTTTTAAAGGTATAGTGAGTTGTCGTCCCTGTATGGAGTGTGCCTCACATTTTTGAGGTGACTCCGCTGACCCAATTCTTATAGAAATAGTGAAGGCAAGGGTTTTTCATATTGTTAACTTTCACTTTCACTAACTATCTCATGTCTCTCTACGTGGCGAGTTGCTGTGTTGTGTGAATGTCTCTCTTTATATTATCGCTATTACAATGGATATTGCTCTTCTAAATTCTCCAGTACCATACCTCTTAAAAAGAGAAGGATTCGTGCAACACTCTTCTCTACTTCGTCTATTTCTCTGGACCCAGTCTTAACCACTATGCTTAACTTAAATGTACTCCATTTTCAAACTCTAGAACATGCTTCCTGACTTACACGTGTGTCCCCTTTATAATAATAAAAATTATTTAAAGAAATTACTTTCAAATTTAAGTTTTGAAGATTCAGCTTGCAGTTTCCCAAGCAGCATTGAACAATTACTAATAAAAGTTGATTCTACAAGAAATACAAGTTCTATTTGGATTCATGTTATTACTCATCAATAATGGTCTTTTACAATTATGCAATGAAAGTATGATTGAAAAGAAAAGTTATCTTAGGTGCGTTTTTTTTCCAAAAATACATTTTTAAAGAAAGAACATATTAAAAAAACCGGTTATAATATAATATATATATATATATATATATATATATATATATATATATATATATATATATATATATATATATATATATATATATATATATATATATATATATATATATATATATATATATATATATATATATATATATATATATATATATATATATATATATATATATATATATATATATATATATATATATATATATATATATATATATATATATATATATATATGAGTATAATAGGGTTCTATTAAAGATCGTTTTGCAATAAATGAAGTTTAATTTATATCGATAAAAAAATGACTCCATAAACTTTCTCTCAATTGATAAGAAATGAAGACTTATTACCTAAATCTAATCTAAAATATTTTCAATAAAATATTATTATACCAATAATATATATATATATATATATATATATATATATATATATATATATATATATATATATATATATATATATATATATCATATATATATATGCTTAACATGCTTAATATAATAATGCTTATGCTTAACATGCCTTTTGTCTATTGAAAGTTTTGCTGTTGCATTTTTTGCCACTTGTCCCAACGATTCGTTAGGACAATTTTTGCAGTGTACTCATGAAGAATGAAAAGTGAAAAAGTAAAGAAAAGAGTTTTATATATTACTCACCAGAGAAACCCAAAAATATATTTTAATTATATGTGCTTTAAGTCTCATATTCGTTTCTTTCTGGTTTGTGTCTTATACGACTTATCTATTTTCATCCTTTAATTAAAATAAATAAAGGAAAACCTAATAACTGAAAATTAACAATCTCTTTAGAGAGTTTAAAACAATTTCAAATGAAATCTATCTATAAAAAATCTTAAAACAAATTTTAAATGGCGTGTATCTGGGCACGTTGATCTTTAACGACCAAGATCTGATGTTTCCCAACACTGGTGGATATTTGTAGGCATCCGAGCTTTTCCCACCAGAGGATATATATATATATATATATATATATATATATATATATATATATATATATATATATATATATATATATATATATATATATATATATATATATATAATAAGAATCTGCTTGCTCTCTAATGGGATGATGCTCGCCCTTTATGGAGTAGGTCTCCCACATCTGAGGTGGTTCCACTCATACTGATCTGTTTTTCGTCTTATTAACTCTTTCGCTCTCACTAACTCTTTGCAGTCTCTTTCTGCATGCAGGACTTTGGCGTCACTCTCTTTATACTATCACTATTACAATGGACACCGCTCTTTCTGAATAATTCAGACGCATAGCTCCTCCACTAAGAATGGCTCTTACGATGCATCTTTCAACACAGTCTCATCCTTTCTCTGTCCAACTCTCTGACACCAGGCTTAACAGCTATGCTCAATCTCACATATACTCAACTGGTAAAGTTTGGAACACATTCCCTTTATCTATTTCCGCAACTTCATTTGATTTACACACCTTCATATGTAAGGACATATCGGCTATTAATCGACGACAAATCGGACACCCTTTCAACTCTGGTGTAATTTGGTTTACATTTAAGATAACGTAGCAGTTAAGGATAGAGAAATATGATCCTTCCAAGAAAGATTACAAGGAAAAAGAAACACCAAGAATATTGTAGAAAAAGGTTTGAGTTACATAATTTCGAAGACTCTTTATAGTCGTGTTTAAGGTAATGTCTTGAAGAAAGATGAAGTAAGGTGTTTTTTATCACCAAAGGAGATAAAAAGTAAAAAAGGTATCTAAATTCTTATACTGAATTTCTTAATTTTGCGCAGTACATTATATTCTATTGTTGTAAGCAATTCGTTTGGAGTTTCGGAAATAGGAACAGAAAAATTAAAATTAAAATTAAAAATTAGAATGAAAAGTTGATTCTTAGTTTTTAATAAAACAAAATCAATTATTAATTTATATATATATATATATATATATATATATATATATATATATATATATATATATATATATATATATATATATATATATATATATATATATATATATATATATATATATATATATATATATATATATATATATATATATATATATATATATATATATATATATATATATATATATATATATATATATATATATATATATATATATATATATATATATATATATATATATATTATATATATTGAAAAAATTATGATAATCATAACAAAAATGGGCGGAGCTTCTAACAAAAAAAATAAGAAGTATCAAAATGAAAACGAATCTCGTTTTCAAAGTTATTCTAAGGTAAGTTTAAAATTTCTTATTTATCAGCTACAAACATGAGTACTCTTGCGTTGAAAGGAGACAGTGAATAAATAAAACACTCATACTTTAATTAAACGTAAAGAAATTCTCAAAGAATTGTATATATATATATATATATATATATATATATATATATATATATATATATATATATATATATATATATATATATATATATATATATATATATATATATATATATATATATAGAGAGAGAGAGAGAGAGAGAGAGAGAGAGAGAGAGAGAGAGAGAGAGAAAAAGAGAAAGAAAGAGAGGAGAGAAAGAGAAAGAAGACAGAGAGAGAGAGAGAGAGAGAAAGAGAGAGAAAGACGGACAGAAAGAGAGAGAGTGAGAAAGAGTGAACGAAAGACAAAGAGAGTAGAGGAGAGAGAGAGAGAGAGAGAGAGAGAGAGAGAGAGAGAGAGAGAGAGAGAGAGAGGAGAAGAGGGAGAGAGAGAGAGAGAGAGAGAGAGAGAGAGAGAGAGAGAGAGAGAGAGAGAGAGAGAGAGAGAGAGAATATGTATATGCATGCATTCAAATAAGACTTTGTAGGGAAGATAGAGGCCGATGTGTCCGTTTAATTTGATCAGTCTCAATTTTCTTCGTCATATTTATTTTACCCCTCGTGGAAACCTCCCTCAAAATCACCCCTCAAACCCACTCTCAAACTTTTCCCCTCTCTACCCCCGCCCTCATCCCACTCTCACTTGCTCAAATTTTATTTTTCCCAAAAATTTTATTTCCAATTTTCTTAATCCATCACACACACACACA